>JBBPFJ010000034.1:562500-646637 GCA_037975025.1 Excoecaria agallocha | reverse complement strand
AAAGGGGTACCCCTTTGAGTTTTTGTTGAAAAGCTGAGGAAAAATGCAAAGGGGATACACCTTTGAGTTTTTCGTGAAAATTTGATGTAAAATACAAAGGGTTACCCCTTTGAGTTTTTGGCGAAAAACTGAGGCAAAATGAAAAAGGGTCACCCATTTGAGTTTTTGGTGGAAAAATAAGGCAAAATACAATGGGATACCACCTGGAGTTTTTTTGTTAAAAAACTGAGGCAAAAATCCATAGGGGAAACCTTTTGAGTTTTTATTGAAAAAATGAGGCAAAATGCAATGGGATACCACCTTGAGTTTTTTTGTAAAAAAATAAGGCAAAAATGTAAAGGGGTACCCCTTTAAGTTTTTTTTGAAAATTTTAAGTAAAATACAAAGGTGTACCATTTGAGTTTTTGGTTAATAACTAGGGCAAAATGCAAAGGGCTACCCCTTTGAGTTTTTATGAAAAACTTAGGAAAAATGGAAAGGGGTACCCCTTTGAGTTTTTATAAAAAACTTAGGAAAAATGGAAAGGGGTACCCCTTTGAGTTTTTGGTGAAAAGCTGAGGAAAAATGCAAAGGGGATACACCTTTGAGTTTTTCATGAAAATTTGATGTAAAATACAAAGGGGTACCCCTTTGAGTTTTTGGCGAAAAACTGAGGCAAAATGAAAAAGGGTCACCCATTTGAGTTTTTGGTGGAAAAATAAGGCAAAATACAATGGGATACCACCTGGAGTTTTTTTGTTAAAAAATTAAGGCAAAAATCCAAAGGAGAAACCATTTGAGTTTTTGTTGAAAAAATGAGGCAAAATGCAATGGGATACCACCTTGAGTTTTTTTGCGAAAATCTGAGGCAAAAATGTAAAGGGGTACCCCTTTAAGTTTTTTGTGAAAATTTGAAGTAAAATACAAAGGGTTACCATTTGAGTTTTTGGTGAAAAACTAGGGCAAAATGCAAAGGGCTACCCCTTTGAGTTTTTATGAAAAACTTAGGAAAAATGGAAAGGGGTACCCCTTTGAGTTTTTGTTGAAAAGCTGAGGAAAAATGCAAAGGGGATACACCTTTGAGTTTTTCGTGAAAATTTGATGTAAAATACAAAGGGTTACCCCTTTGAGTTTTTGGCGAAAAACTGTGGCAAAATGAAAAAGGGTCACCCATTTGAGTTTTTGGTGGAAAAATAAGGCAAAATACAATGGGATACCACCTGGAGTTTTTTTGTTAAAAAACTGAGGCAAAAATCCATAGGGGAAACCTTTTGATTTTTTATTGAAAAAATGAGGCAAAATGCAATGGGATACCACCTTGAGTTTTTTTGTAAAAAAATGAGGCAAAAATGTAAAGGGGTACCCCTTTAAGTTTTTTTTGAAAATTTTAAGTAAAATACAAAGGTGTACCATTTGAGTTTTTGGTTAATAACTAGGGCAAAATGCAAAGGGCTACCCCTTTGAGTTTTTATGAAAAACTTAGGAAAAATGGAAAGGGGTACCCCTTTGAGTTTTTATAAAAAACTTAGGAAAAATGGAAAGGGGTACCCCTTTGAGTTTTTGGTGAAAAGCTGAGGAAAAATGCAAAGGGGATACACCTTTGAGTTTTTCATGAAAATTTGATGTAAAATACAAAGGGGTACCCCTTTGAGTTTTTGGCGAAAAACTGAGGCAAAATGAAAAAGGGTCACCCATTTGAGTTTTTGGTGGAAAAATAAGGCAAAATACAATGGGATACCACCTGGAGTTTTTTTGTTAAAAAATTAAGGCAAAAATCCAAAGGAGAAACCTTTTGAGTTTTTGTTGAAAAAATGAGGCAAAATGCAATGGGATACCACCTTGAGTTTTTTTGCGAAAATCTGAGGCAAAAATGTAAAGGGGTACCCCTTTAAGTTTTTTGTGAAAATTTGAAGTAAAATACAAAGGGTTACCATTTGAGTTTTTGGTGAAAAACTAGGGCAAAATGCAAAGGGCTACCCCTTTGAGTTTTTATGAAAAACTTAGGAAAAATGGAAAGGGGTACCCCTTTGAGTTTTTGGTGAAAAGCTGAGGAAAAATGCAAAGGAGATACACCTTTGAGTTTTTCGTGAAAATTTGATGTAAAATACAAAGGGTTACCCCTTTGAGTTTTTGGCGAAAAACTGAGGCAAAATGAAAAAGGGTCACCCATTTGAGTTTTTGGTGGAAAAATAAGGCAAAATACAATGGGATACCACCTGGAGTTTTTTTGTTAAAAAACTGAGGCAAAAATCCATAGGGGAAACCTTTTGAGTTTTTGTTGAAAAAATGAGGCAAAATGCAGTGGGATACCACCTTGAGTTTTTTTGTAAAAAACAGAGGCAAAAATGTAAAGGGGTACCCCTTTAAGTTTTTTGTGAAAATTTGAAGTAAAATACAAAAGGGGTACCATTTGAGTTTTTGGTTAAAAACTAGGGCAAAATGCAAAGTGCTACCCCTTTGAGTTTTTATAAAAAACTTAGGAAAAATGGAAAGGGGTACCCCTTTGAGTTTTTGGTGAAAAGCTGAGGAAAAATGCAAAGGGGATACACCTTTGAGTTTTTCATGAAAATTTGATGTAAAATACAAAGGGGTACCCCTTTGAGTTTTTGGCGAAAAACTGAGGCAAAATGAAAAAGGGTCACCCATTTGAGTTTTTGGTGGAAAAATAAGGCAAAATACAATGGGATACCACCTGGAGTTTTTTTGTTAAAAAATTAAGGCAAAAATCCAAAGGAGAAACCTTTTGAGTTTTTGTTGAAAAAATGAGGCAAAATGCAATGGGATACCACCTTGAGTTTTTTTGCGAAAATCTGAGGCAAAAATGTAAAGGGGTACCCCTTTAAGTTTTTTGTGAAACTTTGAAGTAAAATACAAAGGGTTACCATTTGAGTTTTTGGTGAAAAACTAGGGCAAAATGCAAAGGGCTACCCCTTTGAGTTTTTATGAAAAACTTAGGAAAAATGGAAAGGGGTACCCCTTTGAGTTTTTGTTGAAAAGCTGAGGAAAAATGCAAAGGGGATACACCTTTGAGTTTTTCGTGAAAATTTGATGTAAAATACAAAGGGTTACCCCTTTGAGTTTTTGGCAAAAAACTGAGGCAAAATGAAAAAGGGTCACCCATTTGAGTTTTTGGTGGAAAAATAAGGCAAAATACAATGGGATACCACCTGGAGTTTTTTTGTTAAAAAACTGAGGCAAAAATCCATAGGGGAAACCTTTTGAGTTTTTATTGAAAAAATGAGGCAAAATGCAATGGGATACCACCTTGAGTTTTTTTGTAAAAAAATGAGGCAAAAATGTAAAGGGGTACCCCTTTAAGTTTTTTTTGAAAATTTTAAGTAAAATACAAAGGTGTACCATTTGAGTTTTTGGTTAATAACTAGGGCAAAATGCAAAGGGCTACCCCTTTGAGTTTTTATGAAAAACTTAGGAAAAATGGAAAGGGGTACCCCTTTGAGTTTTTATAAAAAACTTAGGAAAAATGGAAAGGGGTACCCCTTTGAGTTTTTGGTGAAAAGCTGAGGAAAAATGCAAAGGGGATACACCTTTGAGTTTTTCATGAAAATTTGATGTAAAATACAAAGGGGTACCCCTTTGAGTTTTTGGCGAAAAACTGAGGCAAAATGAAAAAGGGTCACCCATTTGAGTTTTTGGTGGAAAAATAAGGCAAAATACAATGGGATACCACCTGGAGTTTTTTTGTTAAAAAATTAAGGCAAAAATCCAAAGGAGAAACCTTTTGAGTTTTTGTTGAAAAAATGAGGCAAAATGCAATGGGATACCACCTTGAGTTTTTTTGCGAAAATCTGAGGCAAAAATGTAAAGGGGTACCCCTTTAAGTTTTTTGTGAAAATTTGAAGTAAAATACAAAGGGTTACCATTTGAGTTTTTGGTGAAAAACTAGGGCAAAATGCAAAGGGCTACCCCTTTGAGTTTTTATGAAAAACTTAGGAAAAATGGAAAGGGGTACCCCTTTGAGTTTTTGTTGAAAAGCTGAGGAAAAATGCAAAGGGGATACACCTTTGAGTTTTTCGTGAAAATTTGATGTAAAATACAAAGGGTTACCCCTTTGAGTTTTTGGCGAAAAACTGAGGCAAAATGAAAAAGGGTCACCCATTTGAGTTTTTGGTGGAAAAATAAGGCAAAATACAATGGGATACCACCTGGAGTTTTTTTGTTAAAAAACTAAGGCAAAAATCCATAGGGGAAACCTTTTGAGTTTTTATTGAAAAAATGAGGCAAAATGCAATGGGATACCACCTTGAGTTTTTTTGTAAAAAAATGAGGCAAAAATGTAAAGGGGTACCCCTTTAAGTTTTTTTTGAAAATTTTAAGTAAAATACAAAGGTGTACCATTTGAGTTTTTGGTTAATAACTAGGGCAAAATGCAAAGGGCTACCCCTTTGAGTTTTTATGAAAAACTTAGGAAAAATGGAAAGGGGTACCCCTTTGAGTTTTTATAAAAAACTTAGGAAAAATGGAAAGGGGTACCCCTTTGAGTTTTTGGTGAAAAGCTGAGGAAAAATGCAAAGGGGATACACCTTTGAGTTTTTCATGAAAATTTGATGTAAAATACAAAGGGGTACCCCTTTGAGTTTTTGGCGAAAAACTGAGGCAAAATGAAAAAGGGTCACCCATTTGAGTTTTTGGTGGAAAAATAAGGCAAAATACAATGGGATACCACCTGGAGTTTTTTTGTTAAAAAATTAAGGCAAAAATCCAAAGGAGAAACCTTTTGAGTTTTTGTTGAAAAAATGAGGCAAAATGCAATGGGATACCACCTTGAGTTTTTTTGCGAAAATCTGAGGCAAAAATGTAAAGGGGTACCCCTTTAAGTTTTTTGTGAAAATTTGAAGTAAAATACAAAGGGTTACCATTTGAGTTTTTGGTGAAAAACTAGGGCAAAATGCAAAGGGCTACCCCTTTGAGTTTTTATGAAAAACTTAGGAAAAATGGAAAGGGGTACCCCTTTGAGTTTTTGTTGAAAAGCTGAGGAAAAATGCAAAGGGGATACACCTTTGAGTTTTTCGTGAAAATTTGATGTAAAATACAAAGGGTTACCCCTTTGAGTTTTTGGCGAAAAACTGAGGCAAAATGAAAAAGGGTCACCCATTTGAGTTTTTGGTGGAAAAATAAGGCAAAATACAATGGGATACCACCTGGAGTTTTTTTGTTAAAAAACTGAGGCAAAAATCCATAGGGGAAACCTTTTGAGTTTTTATTGAAAAAATGAGGCAAAATGCAATGGGATACCACCTTAAGTTTTTTTGTAAAAAAATGAGGCAAAAATGTAAAGGGGTACCCCTTTAAGTTTTTTTTGAAAATTTTAAGTAAAATACAAAGGTGTACCATTTGAGTTTTTGGTTAATAACTAGGGCAAAATGCAAAGGGCTACCCCTTTGAGTTTTTATGAAAAACTTAGGAAAAATGGAAAGGGGTACCCCTTTGAGTTTTTATAAAAAACTTAGGAAAAATGGAAAGGGGGTACCCCTTTGAGTTTTTGGTGAAAAGCTGAGGAAAAATGCAAAGGGGATACACCTTTGAGTTTTTCATGAAAATTTGATGTAAAATACAAAGGGGTACCCCTTTGAGTTTTTGGCGAAAAACTGAGGCAAAATGAAAAAGGGTCACCCATTTGAGTTTTTGGTGGAAAAATAAGGCAAAATACAATGGGATACCACCTGGAGTTTTTTTGTTAAAAAATTAAGGCAAAAATCCAAAGGAGAAACCTTTTGAGTTTTTGTTGAAAAAATGAGGCAAAATGCAATGGGATACCACCTTGAGTTTTTTTGCGAAAATCTGAGGCAAAAATGTAAAGGGGTACCCCTTTAAGTTTTTTGTGAAAATTTGAAGTAAAATACAAAGGGTTACCATTTGAGTTTTTGGTGAAAAACTAGGGCAAAATGCAAAGGGGCTACCCCTTTGAGTTTTTATGAAAAACTTAGGAAAAATGGAAAGGGGTACCCCTTTGAGTTTTTGTTGAAAAGCTGAGGAAAAATGCAAAGGGGATACACCTTTGAGTTTTTCGTGAAAATTTGATGTAAAATACAAAGGGTTACCCCTTTGAGTTTTTGGCGAAAAACTGAGGCAAAATGAAAAAGGGTCACCCATTTGAGTTTTTGGTGGAAAAATAAGGCAAAATACAATGGGATACCACCTGGAGTTTTTTTGTTAAAAAACTGAGGCAAAAATCCATAGGGGAAACCTTTTGAGTTTTTATTGAGAAAATGAGGCAAAATGCAATGGGATACCACCTTAAGTTTTTTTGTAAAAAAATGAGGCAAAAATGTAAAGGGGTACCCCTTTAAGTTTTTTTTGAAAATTTTAAGTAAAATACAAAGGTGTACCATTTGAGTTTTTGGTTAATAACTAGGGCAAAATGCAAAGGGCTACCCCTTTGAGTTTTTATGAAAAACTTAGGAAAAATGGAAAGGGGTACCCCTTTGAGTTTTTATAAAAAACTTAGGAAAAATGGAAAGGGGTACCCCTTTGAGTTTTTGGTGAAAAGCTGAGGAAAAATGCAAAGGGGATACACCTTTGAGTTTTTCATGAAAATTTGATGTAAAATACAAAGGGGTACCCCTTTGAGTTTTTGGCGAAAAACTGAGGCAAAATGAAAAAGGGTCACCCATTTGAGTTTTTGGTGGAAAAATAAGGCAAAATACAATGGGATACCACCTGGAGTTTTTTTGTTAAAAAATTAAGGCAAAAATCCAAAGGAGAAACCTTTTGAGTTTTTGTTGAAAAAATGAGGCAAAATGCAATGGGATACCACCTTGAGTTTTTTTGCGAAAATCTGAGGCAAAAATGTAAAGGGGTACCCCTTTAAGTTTTTTGTGAAAATTTGAAGTAAAATACAAAGGGTTACCATTTGAGTTTTTGGTGAAAAACTAGGGCAAAATGCAAAGGGCTACCCCTTTGAGTTTTTATGAAAAACTTAGGAAAAATGGAAAGGGGTACCCCTTTGAGTTTTTGTTGAAAAGCTGAGGAAAAATGCAAAGGGGATACACCTTTGAGTTTTTCGTGAAAATTTGATGTAAAATACAAAGGGTTACCCCTTTGAGTTTTTGGCGAAAAACTGAGGCAAAATGAAAAAGGGTCACCCATTTGAGTTTTTGGTGGAAAAATAAGGCAAAATACAATGGGATACCACCTGGAGTTTTTTTGTTAAAAAACTGAGGCAAAAATCCATAGGGGAAACCTTTTGAGTTTTTATTGAAAAAATGAGGCAAAATGCAATGGGATACCACCTTAAGTTTTTTTGTAAAAAAATGAGGCAAAAATGTAAAGGGGTACCCCTTTAAGTTTTTTTTGAAAATTTTAAGTAAAATACAAAGGTGTACCATTTGAGTTTTTGGTTAATAACTAGGGCAAAATGCAAAGGGCTACCCCTTTGAGTTTTTATGAAAAACTTTGTAAAAAGGGAAAGGGGTTACCCGTTTGCATTTTTGATAAAAAACTGAGAAAAAATGCAAAGAGGTACCCCTATAGGATTTTGATGAAAAACTGAGGCAAAATGGCAAAGGGTACCCCGTTTGAGTTTTGGTTTAAAAACTGTGCAAAAATGCAAAGGGGTACACCTTTGTGTTTTTGATGAAAAATTGAGCAAAAAAGCAAAGAGGTGCCCCGATAGGATTTTGGTGAAAATCTGAGGCAAAATGGCAAAGGGTACCCCCTTTGAATTTTCGTTTAAAAGCAGCGAAAAAATGCAAAGGGATACACCTTTGTGTTTTTGATGAAAAACTGAGAAAAAATTCAAAGAGGTACGTATATAGGATTTTGATGAAAAACTAAGGCAAAATGGCAAAGGGTACCCCCTTTGAGTTTTGGTTTAAAAACTGAGCAAAAATGCAAAGGGGTAAGCCTTTGAGTTTTTGATGAAAAACTGAAAAAAAATTCAAAGAGGTACCCCTATAGGATTTTGATGAAAAACAGGGGCAATATGGCAATGAGTACCCCCTTTTAGTTTCGTTTAAAAACTGAGCAAAAATTCAAAGGGGTACACCTTTGGTTTTTATGAAAAACTGAGAAAAAAAGCAAAGAGGTACCCCGGTAGGATTTTGGTTAAAAACTGAGGAAAAATGGCAAAGGGTACCCCCTTTGAGTTTTGGTTTAAAAAGTGAGCAAAAATGAAAGGGGTACAATTTTTGGTTTTTTTATGAAAATTTGAGAAAAAAAGCAAAGAGGTACTCCTATAGGATTTTGATGAAAAACTAGGCAAAATAGTAAAGGGTACCCCCTTTGAGTTTTGGTTTAAAAATTGAGTAAAAATGCAAAGGGGTACCCCTTTTTGTTTTGTTTGAAAAACTTAGCCAAAACGCTAAAGGGTACCTCTACTGAGTTTTGTTTGAAAAATTGTGTAAAAAGGGAAAGGTTTACTCGTTTGCATTTTTGATAAAAAACTGAGAAAAAATGCAAAGAGGTACCCCTATAGGATTTTGATGAAAAACTGAGGCAAAATGGCAAAGGGTACCCCGTTTGAGTTTTTGTTTAAAAACTGAGCAAAAATGCAAAGGGGTACAACTTTGTGTTTTTGATGAAAAATTGAGCAAAAAAGCAAAGAGGTGCCCCGATAGGATTTTGGTGAAAATCTGAGGCAAAATTGCAAAGGGTACACCCTTTGAATTTTCGTTTAAAAACAGCGCAAAAATGCAAAGGGATACACCTTTGAGTTTTTGATGAAAAACTGAGAAAAAATTCAAAGAGGTACGTATATAGGATTTTGATGAAAAACTAAGGCAAAATGGCAAAGGGTATCCCCTTTGAGTTTTGGTTTAAAAACTGAGCAAAAATGCAAAGGGGTAAGCCTTTGAGTTTTTGATGAAAAACTGAAAAAAAATTCAAAGAGGTACCCCTATAGGATTTTGATGAAAAACAGGGGCAATATGGCAATGAGTACCCCCTTTTAGTTTCGTTTAAAAACTGAGCAAAAATTCAAAGGGGTACACCTTTGGTTTTTATGAAAAACTGAGAAAAAATGCAAAGAGGTACCCCGGTAGGATTTTGGTTAAAAACTGAGGAAAAATGGCAAAGGGTACCCCCTTTGAGTTTTGGTTTAAAAAGTGAGCAAAAATGAAAGGGGTACAATTTTTGGTTTTTTTATGAAAATTTGAGAAAAAAATGCAAAGAGGTACTCCTATAGGATTTTGATGAAAAACTAGGCAAAATAGTAAAGGGTACCCCCTTTGAGTTTTGGTTTAAAAATTGAGTAAAAATGCAAAGGGGTACCCCTTTTTGTTTTGTCTGAAAAACTTAGCCAAAACGCTAAAGGGTACCTCTACTGAGTTTTGTTTGAAAAATTGTGTAAAAAGGGAAAGGGTTACTCGTTTGCATTTTTGATAAAAAAATGAGAAAAAATGCAAAGAGGTACCCTATAGGATTTTGATGAAAAACTGAGGCAAAATGGCAAAGGGTACCCCGTTTGAGTTTTTGTTTAAAAACTGAGCAAAAATGCAAAGGGGTACAACTTTGTGTTTTTGATGAAAAATTGAGCAAAAAAGCAAAGAGGTGACCCGATAGGATTTTGGTGAAAATCTGAGGCAAAATTGCAAAGGGTACACCCTTTGAATTTTCGTTTAAAAACAGCGCAAAAATGCAAAGGGATACACCTTTGAGTTTTTGATGAAAAACTGAGAAAAAATTCAAAGAGGTACGTATATAGGATTTTGATGAAAAACTAAGGCAAAATGGCAAAGGGTACCCCCTTTGAGTTTTGGTTTAAAAACTGAGCAAAAAATGCAAAGGGGTAAGCCTTTGAGTTTTTGATGAAAAACTGAAAAAAAATTCAAAGAGGTACCCCTATAGGATTTTGATGAAAAACAGGGGCAATATGGCAATGCGTACCCCCTTTTAGTTTCGTTTAAAAACTGAGCAAAAATTCAAAGGGGTACACCTTTGGTTTTTATGAAAAACTGAGAAAAAATGCAAAGAGGTACCCCTATAGGATTTTGATGAAAAACTGAGGCAAAATGGCAAAGGGTACCCCGTTTGAGTTTTTGTTTAAAAACTGAGCAAAAATGCAAAGGGGTACAACTTTGTGTTTTTGATGAAAAATTGAGCAAAAAAGCAAAGAGGTGCCCCGATAGGATTTTGGTGAAAAACTGAGGAAAAATGGCAAAGGGTACCCCCTTTGAGTTTTGGTTTAAAAATTGAGCAAAAATGCAAAGGGGTACAATTTTTGGTTTTTTTATGAAAATTTGAGAAAAAATGCAAAGAGGTACTCCTATAGGATTTTGATGAAAAACTAGGCAAAATAGTAAAGGGTACCCCCTTTGAGTTTTGGTTTAAAAATTGAGTAAAAATGCAAAGGGGTACCCCTTTTTGTTTTGTCTGAAAAACTTAGCCAAAACGCTAAAGAGTACCTCTACTGAGTTTTGATTGAAAAATTGTGTAAAAAGGGAAAGGGTTACCCGTTTGCATTTTTGATAAAAAAACTGAGAAAAAATGCAAAGAGGTACCCCTATAGGATTTTGATGAAAAACTGAGGCAAAATAGCATAGGGTACCCCGTTTGAGTTTTGGTTTAAAAACTGAGCAAAAATGCAAAGGGGTACACCTTTGTGTTTTTGATGAAAAATTGAGCAAAAAAGCAAAGAGGTGCCCCGATAGGATTTTGGTGAAAATCTGAGGCAAAATGGCAAAGGGCACCCCCTTTGAATTTTCGTTTAAAAATAGCGCAAAAATGCAAAGGGATACACCTTTGAGTTTTTGATGAAAAACTGAGAAAAAATTCAAAGAGGTACGTATATAGGATTTTGATGAAAAACTAAGGAGAAATGGCAAAGGGTACCCCCTTTGAGTTTTGGATTAAAATCTGAGCAAAAATGCAAAGGGGTAAGCCTTTGAGTTTTTGATGAAAAACTGAAAAAAAATTCAAAGAGGTACCCCTATAGGATTTTGATGAAAAATAGGGGCAATATGGCAATGAGTACCCCCTTTTAGTTTCGTTTAAAAACTGAGCAAAAATTCAAAGGGGTACACCTTTGGTTTTTATGAAAAACTGAGAAAAAATGCAAAGAGGTACCCCGGTAGTATTTTGGTTAAAAACTGAGGAAAAATGGCAAAGGGTACCCCCTTTGAGTTTTTGTTTAAAAATTGAGCAAAAATGCAAAGGGGTACAATTTTTGGTTTTTTATGAAAAACTGAGAAAAAATGCAAAGAGGTACTCCTATAGGATTTTGATGAAAAACTAGCCAAAATAGTAAAGGGTACCCCCTTTGAGTTTTTGTTTAAAAATTGAGTAAAAATGGAAAGGGGTACCCCTTTTTGTTTTGTCTGAAAAACTTAGCCAAAACGCTAAAGGTACCTCTACTGAGTTTTGTTTGAAAAATTGTGTAAAAAGGGAGAGGGTTACCCGTTTGCGTTTTTGATGAAAAACTGAGAAAAAAGGCAAAGAGGTACCCCTATAGGATTTTGATGAAAAACTGAGGCAAAATGCCAAAGGGTACCCCGTTTGAGTTTTGGTTTAAAAACTGAGCAAAAATGCAAAGGGGTAAGCCTTTGAGTTTTTGATGAAAAACTGAAAAAAAATTCAAAGAGTTACCCCTATAGGATTTTGATGAAAAACAGGGTAAATATGGCAATGAGTACCCCCTTTTAATTTCGTTTAAAAACTGATCAAAAATTCAAAGGGGTACACCTTTGGTTTCTATGAAAAACTGAGACAAAATGCAAAGAGGTACCCCGGTAGGATTTTTGTTAAAAACTGAGGCAAAATGGCAAAGGGTACCCCCTTTGAGTTTTGGTTTAAAAATTGAGCAAAAATGCAAAGGGGTACACCTTTTGGTTTTTTTATGAAAATTTGAGAAAAAATGCAAAGAGGTACTCCTATAGGATTTTGATGAAAAACTAGGCAAAATAGTAAAGGGTACCCCCTTTGAGTTTTGGTTTAAAAATTGAGTAAAAATGCAAAGGGGTACCCCTTTTTGTTTTGTCTGAAAAACTTAGCAAAAGCTAAAGGGTACCTCTACTGAGTTTTGATTGAAAAATTGTGTAAAAAGGGAAAGGGTTACCCGTTTGCATTTTTGATAAAAAAAACTGAGAAAAAATGCAAAGAGGTACCCCTATAGGATTTTGATGAAAAACTGAGGCAAAATAGCATAGGGTACCCCGTTTGAGTTTTGGTTTAAAA
This sequence comes from Excoecaria agallocha, assembly GCA_037975025.1. Taxonomy (NCBI): domain Eukaryota; kingdom Viridiplantae; phylum Streptophyta; class Magnoliopsida; order Malpighiales; family Euphorbiaceae; genus Excoecaria; species Excoecaria agallocha. Next base: position 634,529 of record JBBPFJ010000034.1, on the reverse strand, counting down.
ACTGAGCAAAAATGCAAAGGGGTACACCTTTGTGTTTTTGATGAAAAATTGAGCAAAAAAGCAAAGAGGTGCCCTGATAGGATTTTGGTGAAAAACTGAGGCAAAATTGCAAAGGGTACCCCCTTTGAATTTTTGTTTAAAAACAGCGCAAAAATGCAAAGGAATACACCTTTGAGTTTTTGATGAAAAACTGAGAAAAAATTCAAAGAGGTACGTATATAGGATTTTGATGAAAAACTAAGGAAAAATGGCAAAGGGTACCCCCTTTGAGTTTTGGTTTAAAATCTGAGCAAAAATGCAAAGGGGTAAGCCTTTGAGTTTTTGATGAAAAACTGAAAAAAAATTCAAAGAGGTACCCCTATAGGATTTTGATGAAAAACAGGGGCAATATGGCAATGAGTACCCCCTTTTAGTTTCGTTTAAAAACTGAGCAAAAATTCAAAGGGGTACACCTTTGGTTTTTATGAAAAACTGAGAAAAAATGCAAAGAGGTACCCCGGTAGGATTTTGGTTAAAAACTGATGAAAAAAGGCAAAGGGTACCCCCTTTGAGTTTTGGTTTAAAAATTTAGCAAAAATGCAAAGGGGTACATTTTTTGGTTTTTTTATGAAAAACAGAGAAAAAATGCAAAGAGGTACTCCTGTAGGATTTTGATGAAAAACTAGGCAAAATAGTAAAGGGTACCCCCTTTGAGTTTTTGTTTAAAAATTGACTAAAAATGGAAAGGGGTACCCCTTTTTGTTTTGTCTGAAAAACTTAGCCAAAACGCTAAAGGGTACCTCTACTGAGTTTTGTTTGAAAAATTGTGTAAAAAGGGAGAGGGTTACCCGTTTGCGTTTTTGATGAAAAACTGAGAAAAAAGGCAAAGAGGTACCCCTATAGGATTTTGATGAAAAACTGAGGCAAAATGCCAAAGGGTACCCCGTTTGAGTTTTGGTTTAAAAACTGAGCAAAAATGCAAAGGGGTACACCTTTGAGTTTTTGATGAAAAATTGAGCAAAAAAGCAAAGAGGTGCCCCGATAGGATTTTGGTGAAAAACTGAGGCAAAATTGCAAAGGGTACCCCCTTTGAATTTTTGTTTAAAAACAGCGCAAAAAAATGCAAAGGGATACACCTTTGAGTTTTTGATGAAAAACTGAGAAAAAATTCAAAGAGGTACGTATATAGGATTTTGATGAAAAACTAAGGCAAAATGGCAAAGGGTACCCCCTTTGAGTTTTGGTTTAAAAACTGAGAAAAAATGCAAAGGGGTAAGCCTTTGAGTTTTTGAAGAAAAACTGAAAAAAAATTCAAAGAGGTACCCCTATAGGATTTTAATGAAAAACAAGGGCAATATGGCAATGAGTACCCCCTTTCAGTTTCGTTTAAAAACTGAGCAAAAATTCAAAGGGGTACACCTTTGGTTTTTGTGAAAAACTGAGAAAAAATGCAAAGAGGTACCCCGGTAGGATTTTGGTTAAAAACTGAGGAAAAATGGCAAAGGGTACCCACTTTGAGTTTTGGTTTAAAAATTGAGCAAAAATGCAAAGGGTACACCTTTTGGTTTTTTATGAAAAAATGAGAAAAAATGCAAAGAGGTACTCCTATAGGATTTATTTTGATGAAAAACTAGGCAAAATAGTAAAGGGTACCCCCTTTGAGTTTTGGTTTAAAAATTGAGTAAAAATACAAAGGGGTACCCCTTTTTGTTTTGTCTGAAAAACTTAGCCAAAACGCTAAAGGGTACCTCTACAAAGTTTTGTTTGAAAAATTGTGTAAAAAGGGAAAGGGTTACCCATTTGCATTTTTGATGAAAAACTGAGAAAAAATGCAAAGAGGTACCCGTATAGGATTTTGATGAAAAACTGAGGCAAAATGGCAAAGGGTACCCCGTTTGTGTTTTGGTTTAAAAATTGAGCAAAAATGCAAAGGGGTACACCTTTGAGTTTTTGATGAAAAATTGAGCAAAAAAGCAAAGAGGTGCCCCGATAGGATTTTGGTGAAAAACTGAGGCAAAATGGCAAAGGGTAACCACTTTGAATTTTGGTTTAAAAATATCGCAAAAATGCAAAGGGATACACCTTTGAGTTTTTGTTGAAAAAGTGAGAAAAAATTCAAAGAGGTACGTATATAGGATTTTGATGAAAAACTAAGGCAAAATAGCATAGGGTACCCCCTTTGAGTTTTGGTTTAAAAACTGAGCAAAAATGCAAAGGGGTAAGCCTTTGAGTTTTTTATGAAAAACTGAAAAACAATTCAAAGAGGTACCCCTATAGGATTTTGATGAAAAACAGGGGCAATATGGCAATGAGTACCCCCTTTTAGTTTCATTTAAAAACTGAGCAAAAATTCAAAGTGGTACACCTTTGGTTTTTATGAAAAACTGAGAAAAAATGCAAAGAGGTATCCGGTAGGATTTGGTTAAAAACTGAGGCAAAATGGCAAAGGGTACCCACTTGAGTTTTGGTTTAAAAATTGAGCAAAAATGCAAAGGGGTACACCTTTTGGTTTTTTATGAAAAACTGAGAAAAAATGCAAAGAGGTACTCCTATAGGATTTTGATGAAAAACTAGGCAAAATAGTAAAGGGTACCCCCTTTGAGTTTTGGTTTAAAAAATTGAGTAAAAATGCAAAGGGGTACCCCTTTTTGTTTTGTCTGAAAAACTTAGCCAAAACGCTAAAGGGTACCTCTACAAAGTTTTGTTTGAAAAATTGTGTAAAAAGGGCGGGGGTTACCCGTTTGCATTTTTGATGAAAAAACTGAGAAAAAATGCAAAGAGGTACCCGTATAGGATTTTGATGAAAAACTGAGCCAAAACGCTAAAGGGTACCTCTACTGAGTTTTGTTTGAAAAATTGTGTAAACAGGGAAAGGGGTACCCGTTTCCATTTTTGATGAAAAACTGAGAAAAAATGCAAAGAGGTACCCCTATAGGATTTTGATTGAAAAAATGAGGCAAAATGGCAAAGGGTACTCCGTTTTAGTTTTGGTTTAAAAACTGAGCAAAAATGCAAAGGGGTACACCTTTGAGTTTTTTGATGAAAAATTGAGCAAAAAAGCAAAGAGGTGCCCCGATAGGATTTTGGTGAAAAACTAAGGGCAAAATGGCAAAGGGTACCCCCTTTGAATTTTGGTTTAAAAACAGCGCAAAAATGCAAAGGGATACACCTTTGAGTTTTTGATGAAAAACTGAGAAAAAATTCAAAGAGGTACGTTATATAGGATTTTGATGAAAAACTAAGGCAAAATGGCAAAGGGTACCCCCTTTGAGTTTTGGTTCAAAAACTGAGCAAAAATGCAAGGGTAAGTCTTTGAGTTTTTGATGAGAAACTGAAAAAAAATTCAAAGAGGTACCCCTATAGGATTTTGATGAAAAACAGAGGCAATATGGCAATGAGTACCCCCTTTTAGTTTTTGTTTAAAAACTGAGCAAAAATTCAAAGGGGTACACCTTTGGTTTTTATGAAAAACTGAGAAAAAATGCAAAGAGGTACCCCGGTAGGATTTTGGTTAAAAACTTAGGCAAAATGGCAAATGGTACCTCCTTTGAGTTTTGGTTTAAAAATTGAGCAAAAATGCAAAGGGGTACGCCTTTTTGTTTTTTTATGAAAAACTGAGAAAAAATGCAAAGAGGACTCCTAAAGGATTTTGATTAAAAACTAGGCAAAATAGTAAAGGGTACCCCTTTGAGTTTTGGTTTAAAAATTCAGTAAAAATGCAAAGGGGTTCCCCTTTTTGTTTTGTCAGAAAAACTTAGCCAAAACGCTAAAGGGTACCTCTACTGAGTTTTGTTTGAAAAATTGTGTAAAAAGGGAAAGGGTTACCCGTTTGCATTTTTGATCAAAAACCGAGAAAAAATGCAAAGAGGTACCCCTATAGGATTTTGATGAAAAACTGAGGCAAAATGCCAAAGGGTACCCCGTTTGAGTTTTGGTTTAAAAACTGAGCAAAAATGCAAAGGGGTACACCTTTGAGTTTTTGATGAAAAATTGAGCAAAAAAGCAAAGAGGTGCCCCGATAGGATTTTGGTGAAAAACTGAGGCAAAATGGCAAAGGTTACCCCCTTTGAATTTTGGTTTAAAAACAGCGCAAAAATGCAAAGGGATACACCTTATAGTTTTTGATGAAAAACTGAGAAAAAATTCAAAGAGGTACGTATATAGGATTTTGATGAAAAACTAAGGCAAAATGGCAAAGGGTACCCCCTTTGAATTTTGGTTTAAAAACTGAGCAAAAATGCAAAGGGGTAAGCCTTTAAGTTTTTGATGAAAAACTGAAAAAAAATTCAAAAAGGTACCCCTATAGGATTTTGATGAAAAACAGGGGCAATATGGCAATGAGTACCCCCTTTTAATTTCGTTAAAAAACTGAGCAAAAATTCAAAGGTGTACACCTTTGTTTTTCATGAAAAACTAAGAAAAAATGCAAAGAGGTACCACGATAGGATTTTGGTGAAAAACTGAGGCAAAATGGCAAAGGGTACCCCCTTTGAGTTTTGGTTTAAAAATTGAGCAAAAATGCAAAGGGGTACACCTTTTGGTTTTTTATGAAAAACTGAGAAAGAATGCAAAGACGTACTCCTATAGGATTTTGATGAAAAACTAGGCAAAATAATAAAAGGTACCCCCTTTGAGTTTTGGTTTAAAAATTGAGTAAAAATGCAAAGGGGTACCCCTTTTTGTTTTGTCTGAAAAACTTAGCCAAAATGCTAAAGGGTACCTCTACTGAGTTTTGTTTGAAAAATTGTGTAAAAAGAGAAAGGGGTACCCACTTGAGTTTTTGATGAAAAACTGAGAAAAAATGCAAAGAGGTACCCCTATAGGATTTTGATGAAAAACTGAGGCAAAATGGCAAAGGGTACTCCGTTTGAGTTTGGTTTAAAAACTGAGCAAAAATGCAAAGGGGTACACCTTTGAGTTTTTGATGAAAAATTGAGCAAAAAAGCAAAGAGGTGCCCCGATAGGATTTTGGTGAAAAACTGAGGCAAAATGGCAAAGGTTACCCCCTTTGAATTTTGGTTTAAAAACAGCACAAAAATGCAAAGGGATACACCTTTGAGTTTTTGATGAAAAACTGAGAAAAAATTCAAAGAGGTACGTATATAGGATTTTGATGAAAAACTAAGGCAAAATGGCAAAGGGTACCCCCTTTGAATTTTGGTTTAAAAACTGAGCAAAAATGCAAAGGGGTAAGCCTTTAAGTTTTTGATGAAAAACTGAAAAAAAATTCAAAAAGGTACCCCTATAGGATTTTGATGAAAAACAGGGGCAATATGGCAATGAGTACCCCCTTTTAGTTTCGTTAAAAAACTAAGCAAAAATTCAAAGGGGTACACCTTTGTTTTTCATGAAAAACTAAGAAAAAATGCAAAGAGGTACCACGATAGGATTTTGGTGAAAAACTGAGGCAAAATGGCAAAGGGTACCCCCTTTGAGTTTTGGTTTAAAAATTGAGCAAAAATGCAAAGGGGTACACCTTTTGGTTTTTTATGAAAAACTGAGAAAGAATGCAAAGACGTACTCCTATAGGATTTTGATGAAAAACTAGGCAAAATAGTAAAAGGTACCCCCTTTGAGTTTTGGTTTAAAAATTGAGTAAAAATGCAAAGGGGTACCCCTTTTTGTTTTGTCTGAAAAACTTAGCCAAAATGCTAAAGGGTACCTCTACTGAGTTTTGTTTGAAAAATTGTGTAAAAAGGGAAAGGGGTACCCACTTGAGTTTTTGATGAAAAACTGAGAAAAAATGCAAAGAGGTACCCCTATAGGATTTTGATGAAAAACTGAGGCAAAATGGCAAAGGGTACTCGGTTTGAGTTTGGTTTAAAAACTGAGCAAAAATGCAAAGGGGTACACCTTTGAGTTTTTGATGAAAAATTGAGCAAAAAAGCAAAGAGGTGCCCCGATAGGATTTTGGTGAAAAACTGAGGCAAAATGGCAAAGGTTACCCCCTTTGAATTTTGGTTTAAAAACAGCGCAAAAATGCAAAGGGATACACCTTTGAGTTTTTGATGAAAAACTGAGAAAAAATTCAAAGAGGTACGTATATAGGATTTTGATGAAAAACTAAGGCAAAATGGCAAAGGGTACCCCCTTTGAATTTTGGTTTAAAAACTGAGCAAAAATGCAAAGGGGTAAGCCTTTAAGTTTTTGATGAAAAACTGAAAAAAAATTCAAAAAGGTACCCCTATAGGATTTTGATGAAAAACAGGGGCAATATGGCAATGAGTACCCCCTTTTAGTTTCGTTAAAAAACTGAGCAAAAATTCAAAGGGGTACACCTTTGTTTTTCATGAAAAACTAAGAAAAAATGCAAAGAGGTACCACGATAGGATTTTGGTGAAAAACTGAGGCAAAATGGCAAAGGGTACCCCCTTTGAGTTTTGGTTTAAAAATTGAGCAAAAATGCAAAGGGGTACACCTTTTGGTTTTTTATGAAAAACTGAGAAAGAATGCAAAGACGTACTCCTATAGGATTTTGATGAAAAACTAGGCAAAATAGTAAAAGGTACCCCCTTTGAGTTTTGGTTTAAAAATTTAGTAAAAATGCAAAGGGGTACCCCTTTTTGTTTTGTCTGAAAAACTTAGCCAAAACGCTAAAGGGTACCTCTACTGTGTTTTGTTTGAAAAATTGTGTAAAAAGGGAAAGGGGTACCCACTTGAGTTTTTGATGAAAAACTGAGAAAAAATGCAAAGAGGTACCCCTATAGGATTTTGATGAAAAACTGAGGCAAAATGGCAAAGGGTACTCCGTTTGAGTTTGGTTTAAAAACTGAGCAAAAATGCAAAGGGGTACACCTTTGAGTTTTTGATGAAAAATTGAGCAAAAAAGCAAAGAGGTGCCCCGATAGGATTTTGGTGAAAAACTGAGGCAAAATGGCAAAGGGTACCCCTTTTGAATTTTGGTTTAAAAACAGCGCAAAAATGCAATGGGATACACCTTTGAGTTTTTGATGAAAAACTGAGAAAAAATTCAAAGTGGTACGTATATAGGATTTTGATGAAAAACTAAGGCAAAATGGCAAAGGGTACCCCCTTTGAATTTTGGTTTAAAAACAGCGCAAAAATGCAAAGGGATACACCTTTCAGTTTTTGATGAAAAACTGAGAAAAAATTCAAAGAGGTACGTATATAGGATTTTGATGAAAAACTAAGGCAAAATGGCAAAGGGTACCCCCTTTGAATTTTGGTTTAAAAACTGAGCAAAAATGCAAAGGAGTAAGCCTTTGAGTTTTTGATGAAAAACTAAAAAAAAAATCAAAAAGGTACCCCTATAGGATTTTGATGAAAAACAGGGGCAATATGGCAATGAGTACCCCCTTTTAGTTTCGTTAAAAAACTGGGCAAAAATTCAAAGGGGTACACCTTTGTTTTTCATGAAAAACTAAGAAGAAATGCAAAGAGGTACCACGATAGGATTTTGGTTAAAAACTGAGGCAAAATGGCAAAGGGTACCCCCTTTGAGTTTTGGTTTAAAAATTGAGCAAAAATGCAAAGGGGTACACCTTTTTATTTTTTATGAAAAACTGAGAGAGAATGCAAAGACGTACTCCTATAGGATTTTGATGAAAAACTAGGCAAAATAGTAAAGGGTACCACCTTTGAGTTTTGGTTTAAAAATTGAGTAAAAATGCAAAGGGGTTCCCTTTTTTTTGTCAGAAAAACATAGCCAAAACGCTAAAGGGTACCTCTACTGAGTTTTGTTTGAAAAATTGTGTAAAAAGGGAAAGGGTTACCCGTTTGCATTTTTGTTCAAAAACCGAGAAAAAATGCAAAGAGGTACCCCTATAGGATTTTGATGAAAAACTGAGGCAAAATGCCAAAGGGTACCCCATTTGAGTTTTGGTTTAAAAACTGAGCAAAAATGCAATGGGGTACACCATTGAGTTTTTGATGAAAAATTGAGCAAAAAAGCAAAGAGGTGCCCCGATAGGATTTTGGTGAAAAACTGAGGCAAAATGGCAAAGGTTACCCCCTTTGAATTTTGGTTTAAAAACTGAGCAAAAATGCAAAGGGGTAAGCCTTTGAGTTTTTGATGAAAAACTGAAAAAAAAAATCAAAAAGGTACCCCTATAGGATTTTGATGAAAAACAGGGGCAATATGGCAATGAGTACCCCCTTTTAGTTTCGTTAAAAAATTGAGCAAAAATTCAAAGGGGTACACCTTTGTTTTTCATGAAAAACTAAGAAAAAATGCAAAGAGGTACCCCTATAGGATTTTGATGATAAACTGAGGCAAAATGGCAAAGGGTACTCCGTTTGAGTTTGGTTTAAAAACTGAGCAAAAATGCAAAGGGGTACACCTTTGAGTTTTTGATGAAAAATTGAGCAAAAAAGCAAAGAGGTGCCCCGATAGGATTTTGGTGAAAAACTGAGGCAAAATGGCAAAGGTTACCCCCTTTGAATTTTGGTTTAAAAACAGCGCAAAAATGCAAAGGGATACACCTTTGAGTTTTTGATGAAAAACTGAGAAAAAATTCAAAGAGGTACGTATATAGGATTTTGATGAAAAACTAAGGCAAAATGGCAAAGGGTACCCCCTTTGAATTTTGGTTTAAAAACTGAGCAAAAATGCAAAGGGGTAAGCCTTTAAGTTTTTGATGAAAAACTGAAAAAAAAATTCAAAAAGGTACCCCTATAGGATTTTGATGAAAAACAGGGGCAATATGGCAATGAGTACCCCCTTTTAGTTTCGTTAAAAAACTGAGCAAAAATTCAAAGGGGTACACCTTTGTTTTTCATGAAAAACTAAGAAAAAATGCAAAGAGGTACCTCGATAGGATTTTGGTGAAAAACTGAGGCAAAATGGCAAAGGGTACCCCCTTTGAGTTTTGGTTTAAAAATTGAGCAAAAATGCAAAGGGTACACCTTTTGGTTTTTTATGAAAAACTGAGAAAGAATGCAAAGACGTACTCCTATAGGATTTTGATGAAAAACTAGGCAAAATAGTAAAAGGTACCCCCTTTGAGTTTTGGTTTAAAAATTTAGTAAAAATGCAAAGGGGTACCCCTTTTTGTTTTGTCTGAAAAACTTAGCCAAAACGCTAAAGGGTACCTCTACTGAGTTTTGTTTGAAAAATTGTGTAAAAAGGGAAAGGGGTACCCACTTGAGTTTTTGATGAAAAACTGAGAAAAAATGCAAAGAGGTACCCCTATAGGATTTTGATGAAAAACTGAGGCAAAATGGCAAAGGGTACTCCGTTTGAGTTTGGTTTAAAAACTGAGCAAAAATGCAAAGGGGTACACCTTTGAGTTTTTGATGAAAAATTGAGCAAAAAAGCAAAGAGGTGCCCCGATAGGATTTTGGTGAAAAACTGAGGCAAAATGGCAAAGGGTACCCCTTTTGAATTTTGGTTTAAAAACAGCGCAAAAATGCAATGGGATACACCTTTGAGTTTTTGATGAAAAACTGAGAAAAAATTCAAAGTGGTACGTATATAGGATTTTGATGAAAAACTAAGGCAAAATGGCAAAGGGTACCCCCTTTGAATTTTGGTTTAAAAACAGCGCAAAAATGCAAAGGGATACACCTTTCAGTTTTTGATGAAAAACTGAGAAAAAATTCAAAGAGGTACGTATATAGGATTTTGATGAAAAACTAAGGCAAAATGGCAAAGGGTACCCCCTTTGAATTTTGGTTTAAAAACTGAGCAAAAATGCAAAGGAGTAAGCCTTTGAGTTTTTGATGAAAAACTAAAAAAAAATTCAAAAAGGTACCCCTATAGGATTTTGATGAAAAACAGGGGCAATATGGCAATGAGTACCACCTTTTAGTTTCGTTAAAAAACTGGGCAAAAATTCAAAGGGGTACACCTTTGTTTTTCATGAAAAACTAAGAAGAAATGCAAAGAGGTACCACGATAGGATTTTGGTTAAAAACTGAGGCAAAATGGCAAAGGGTACTCCGTTTGAGTTTGGTTTAAAAACTGAGCTAAAATGCAAAGGGTACACCTTTTGGTTTTTTATGAAAAACTGAGAAAGAATGCAAAGACGTACTCCTATAGGATTTTGATGAAAAACTAGGCAAAATAGTAAAAGGTACCCCCTTTGAGTTTTGGTTTAAAAATTTAGTAAAAATGCAAAGGGGTACCCCTTTTTGTTTTGTCTGAAAAACTTAGCCAAAACGCTAAAGGGTACCTCTACTGAGTTTTGTTTGAAAAATTGTGTAAAAAGGGAAAGGGGTACCCACTTGAGTTTTTGATGAAAAACTGAGAAAAAATGCAAAGAGGTACCCCTATAGGATTTTGATGAAAAACTGAGGCAAAATGGCAAAGGGTACTCCGTTTGAGTTTGGTTTAAAAACTGAGCAAAAATGCAAAGGGGTACACCTTTGAGTTTTTGATGAAAAATTGAGCAAAAAAGCAAAGAGGTGCCCCGATAGGATTTTGGTGAAAAATTGAGGCAAAATGGCAAAGGGTACCCCTTTTGAATTTTGGTTTAAAAACAGCGCAAAAATGCAATGGGATACACCTTTGAGTTTTTGATGAAAAACTGAGAAAAAATTCAAAGTGGTACGTATATAGGATTTTGATGAAAAACTAAGGCAAAATGGCAAAGGGTACCCCCTTTGAATTTTGGTTTAAAAACAGCGCAAAAATGCAAAGGGATACACCTTTCAGTTTTTGATGAAAAACTGAGAAAAAATTCAAAGAGGTACGTATATAGGATTTTGATGAAAAACTAAGGCAAAATGGCAAAGGGTACCCCCTTTGAATTTTGGTTTAAAAACTGAGCAAAAATGCAAAGGAGTAAGCCTTTGAGTTTTTGATGAAAAACTAAAAAAAAATTCAAAAAGGTACCCCTATAGGATTTTGATGAAAAACAGGGGCAATATGGCAATGAGTACCACCTTTTAGTTTCGTTAAAAAACTGGGCAAAAATTCAAAGGGGTACACCTTTGTTTTTCATGAAAAACTAAGAAGAAATGCAAAGAGGTACCACGATAGGATTTTGGTTAAAAACTGAGGCAAAATGGCAAAGGGTACCCCCTTTGAGTTTTGGTTTAAAAATTGAGCAAAAATGTAAAGGGGTACACCTTTTTGTTTTTTATGAAAAACTTAGAGAGAATGCAAAGACGTACTCCTATAGGATTTTGATGAAAAACTAGGCAAAATAGTAAAGGGTACCACCTTTGAGTTTTGGTTTAAAAATTGAGTAAAAATGCAAAGGGGTTCCCTTTTTTTTTGTCAGAAAAACTTAGCCAAAACGCTAAAGGGTACCTCTACTGAGTTTTGTTTGAAAAATTGTGTAAAAAGGGAAAGGGTTACCCGTTTGCATTTTTGATCAAAAACCGAGAAAAAATGCAAAGAGGTACCCCTATAGGATTTTGATGAAAAACTGAGGCAAAATGCCAAAGGGTACCCCATTTGAGTTTTGGTTTAAAAACTGAGCAAAAATGCAATGGGGTACACCATTGAGTTTTTGATGAAAAATTGAGCAAAAAAGCAAAGAGGTGCCCCGATAGGATTTTGGTGAAAAACTGAGGCAAAATGGCAAAGGTTACCCCCTTTGAATTTTGGTTTAAAAACTGAGCAAAAATGCAAAGGGGTAAGCCTTTGAGTTTTTGATGAAAAACTGAAAAAAAATTCAAAAAGGTACCCCTATAGGATTTTGATGAAAAACAGGGGCAATATGGCAATGAGTACCCCCTTTTAGTTTCGTTAAAAAACTGAGCAAAAATTCAAAGGGGTACACCTTTGTTTTTCATGAAAAACTAAGAAAAAATGCAAAGAGGTACCACGATAGGATTTTGGTTAAAAACTGAGGCAAAATGGCAAAGGGTACCCCCTTTGAGTTTTGGTTTAAAAATTGAGCAAAAATGCAAATGGGTACACCTTTTGGTTTTTTATGAAAAACTGAGAAAGAATGCAAAGACGTACTCCTTTAGGATTTTGATGAAAAACTAGGCAAAATAGTAAAAGGTACCCCCTTTGAGTTTTGGTTTAAAAATTGAGTAAAAATGCAAAGGGGTACCCCTTTTTGTTTTGTCTGAAAAACTTAGCCAAAACACTAAAGGGTACCTCTACTGAGTTTTGTTTGAAAAATTGTGTAAAAAGGGAAAGGGGTACCCACTTGAGTTTTTGATGAAAAACTGAGAAAAAATGCAAAGAGGTACCCCTATAGGATTTTGATGAAAAACTGAGGCAAAATGGCAAAGGGTACTCCGTTTGAGTTTTGGTTTAAAAACTGAGCAAAAATGCAAAGGGGTACACCTTTGAGTTTTTGATGAAAAATTGAGCAAAAAAGCAAAGAGGTGCCCCGATAGGATTTTGGTGAAAAACTTAGGCAAAATGGCAAAGGGTACCCCCTTTGAATTTTGGTTTAAAAACAGCGCAAAAATGCAATGGGATTCACCTTTGAGTTTTTGATGAAAAACTGAGAAAAAATTCAAAGTGGTACGTATATAGGATTTTGATGAAAAACTAAGGCAAAATGGCAAAGGGTACCCCCTTTGAATTTTGGTTTAAAAACAGCGCAAAAATGCAAAGGGATACACCTTTCAGTTTTTGATGAAAAACTGAGAAAAAATTCAAAGAGGTACGTATATAGGATTTTGAAGAAAAACTAAGGCAAAATGGCAAAGGGTACCCCCTTTGAATTTTGGTTTAAAAACTGAGCAAAATGCAAAGGGGTAAGCCTTTGAGTTTTTGATGAAAAACTGAAAAAAAATTCAAAAAGGTACCCCTATAGGATTTTGATGAAAAACAGGGGCAATATGGCAATGAGTACCCCCTTTTAGTTTCGTTAAAAAACTGAGCAAAAATTCAAAGGGGTACACCTTTGTTTTTCATGAAAAACTAAGAAAAAATGCAAAGAGGTACCACGATAGGATTTTGGTTAAAAACTGAGGCAAAATGGCAAAGGGTACCCCCTTTGAGTTTTGGTTTAAAAATTGAGCAAAAATGTAAAGGGGTACACCTTTTTGTTTTTTATGAAAAACTTAGAGAGAATGCAAAGACGTACTCCTATAGGATTTTGATGAAAAACTAGGCAAAATAGTAAAAGGTACCCCCTTTGAGTTTTGGTTTAAAAATTTAGTAAAAATGCAAAGGGGTACCCCTTTTTGTTTTGTCTGAAAAACTTAGCCAAAACGCTAAAGGGTACCTCTACTGAGTTTTGTTTGAAAAATTGTGTAAAAAGGGAAAGGGGTACCCACTTGAGTTTTTGATGAAAAACTGAGAAAAAATGCAAAGAGGTACCCCTATAGGATTTTGATGAAAAACTGAGGCAAAATGGCAAAGGGTACTCCGTTTGAGTTTGGTTTAAAAACTGAGCAAAAATGCAAAGGGGTACACCTTTGAGTTTTTGATGAAAAATTGAGCAAAAAAGCAAAGTGGTGCCCCGATAGGATTTTGGTGAAAAACTGAGGCAAAATGGCAAAGGGTACCCCTTTTGAATTTTGGTTTAAAAACATTGCAAAAATGCAATGGGATACACCTTTGAGTTTTTGATGAAAAACTGAGAAAAAATTCAAAGTGGTACGTATATAGGATTTTGATGAAAAACTAAGGCAAAATGGCAAAGGGTACCCCCTTTGAATTTTGGTTTAAAAACAGCGCAAAAATGCAAAGGGATACACCTTTCAGTTTTTGATGAAAAACTGAGAAAAAATTCAAAGAGGTACGTATATAGGATTTTGATGAAAAACTAAGGCAAAATGGCAAAGGGTACCCCCTTTGAATTTTGGTTTAAAAACTGAGCAAAAATGCAAAGGAGTAAGCCTTTGAGTTTTTGATGAAAAACTAAAAAAAAATTCAAAAAGGTACCCCTATAGGATTTTGATGAAAAACAGGGGCAATATGGCAATGAGTACCACCTTTTAGTTTCGTTAAAAAACTGGGCAAAAATTCAAAGGGGTACACCTTTGTTTTTCATGAAAAACTAAGAAGAAATGCAAAGAGGTACCACGATAGGATTTTGGTTAAAAACTGAGGCAAAATGGCAAAGGGTACCCCCTTTGAGTTTTGGTTTAAAAATTGAGCAAAAATGTAAAGGGGTACACCTTTTTGTTTTTTATGAAAAACTTAGAGAGAATGCAAAGACGTACTCCTATAGGATTTTGATGAAAAACTAGGCAAAATAGTAAAGGGTACCACCTTTGAGTTTTGGTTTAAAAATTGAGTAAAAATGCAAAGGGGTTCCCTTTTTTTTTGTCAGAAAAACTTAGCCAAAACGCTAAAGGGTACCTCTACTGAGTTTTGTTTGAAAAATTGTGTAAAAAGGGAAAGGGTTACCCGTTTGCATTTTTGATCAAAAACCGAGAAAAAATGCAAAGAGGTACCCCTATAGGATTTTGATGAAAAACTGAGGCAAAATGCCAAAGGGTACCCCATTTGAGTTTTGGTTTAAAAACTGAGCAAAAATGCAATAGGGTACACCATTGAGTTTTTGATGAAAAATTGAGCAAAAAAGCAAAGAGGTGCCCCGATAGGATTTTGGTGAAAAACTGAGGCAAAATGGCAAAGGTTACCCCCTTTGAATTTTGGTTTAAAAACTGAGCAAAAATGCAAAGGGGTAAGCCTTTGAGTTTTTGATGAAAAACTGAAAAAAAATTCAAAAAGGTACCCCTATAGGATTTTGATGAAAAACAGGGGCAATATGGCAATGAGTACCCCCTTTTAGTTTCGTTAAAAAACTGAGCAAAAATTCAAAGGGGTACACCTTTGTTTTTCATGAAAAACTAAGAAAAAATGCAAAGAGGTACCACGATAGGATTTTGGTTAAAAACTGAGGCAAAATGGCAAAGGGTACCCCCTTTGAGTTTTGGTTTAAAAATTGAGCAAAAATGCAAATGGGTACACCTTTTGGTTTTTTATGAAAAACTGAGAAAGAATGCAAAGACGTACTCCTTTAGGATTTTGATGAAAAACTAGGCAAAATAGTAAAAGGTACCCCCTTTGAGTTTTGGTTTAAAAATTGAGTAAAAATGCAAAGGGGTACCCCTTTTTGTTTTGTCTGAAAAACTTAGCCAAAACACTAAAGGGTACCTCTACTGAGTTTTGTTTGAAAAATTGTGTAAAAAGGGAAAGGGGTACCCACTTGAGTTTTTGATGAAAAACTGAGAAAAAATGCAAAGAGGTACCCCTATAGGATTTTGATGAAAAACTGAGGCAAAATGGCAAAGGGTACTCCGTTTGAGTTTTGGTTTAAAAACTGAGCAAAAATGCAAAGGGGTACACCTTTGAGTTTTTGATGAAAAATTGAGCAAAAAAGCAAAGAGGTGCCCCGATAGGATTTTGGTGAAAAACTTAGGCAAAATGGCAAAGGGTACCCCCTTTGAATTTTGGTTTAAAAACAGCGCAAAAATGCAATGGGATTCACCTTTGAGTTTTTGATGAAAAACTGAGAAAAAATTCAAAGTGGTACGTATATAGGATTTTGATGAAAAACTAAGGCAAAATGGCAAAGGGTACCCCCTTTGAATTTTGGTTTAAAAACAGCGCAAAAATGCAAAGGGATACACCTTTCAGTTTTTGATGAAAAACTGAGAAAAAATTCAAAGAGGTACGTATATAGGATTTTGAAGAAAAACTAAGGCAAAATGGCAAAGGGTACCCCCTTTGAATTTTGGTTTAAAAACTGAGCAAAATGCAAAGGGGTAAGCCTTTGAGTTTTTGATGAAAAACTGAAAAAAAATTCAAAAAGGTACCCCTATAGGATTTTGATGAAAAACAGGGGCAATATGGCAATGAGTACCCCCTTTTAGTTTCGTTAAAAAACTGAGCAAAAATTCAAAGGGGTACACCTTTGTTTTTCATGAAAAACTAAGAAAAAATGCAAAGAGGTACCACGATAGGATTTTGGTTAAAAACTGAGGCAAAATGGCAAAGGGTACCCCCTTTGAGTTTTGGTTTAAAAATTGAGCAAAAATGCAAAGGGGTACAGTTTTTGGTTTTTTATGAAAAACTGAGAAAAAATGCGAAGAGGTACTCCTATATGATTTTGATGAAAAACTAGGCACAATATTAAAGGGTACCCCCTTTGAGTTTTGGTTTAAAAATTGAGTAAAAATGCAAAGGGGTACCCCTTTTTGTTTTGTCTGAAAAACTTAGCCAAAACGCTAAAGGATACCTCTACTGAGTTTTGTTTGAAAAATTGTGTAAAAAGGGAAAGGGGTACCCATTTGCGTTTTTGATGAAAAACTGAGAAAAAATGCAAAGAGGTACCCCTATAGGATTTTGATGAAAAACTGAGGCAAAATGGCAAAGGGTACTCCGTTTGAGTTTTGGTTTAAAAACTGAGCAAAAATGCAAAGGGGTACACCTTTGTGTTTTTGATGAATAATTGAGCAAAAAAGCAAAGAGGTGCCCCGATAGGATTTTGGTGAAAAACTGAGGCAAAATGGCAAAGGGTACCCCCTTTGAATTTTGGTTTAAAAACAGCGCAAAAATGCAATGGGATACACCTTTGAGTTTTTGATGAAAAACTGAGAAAAAATTCAAAGTGGTACATATATAGGATTTTGATGAAAAACTAATGCAAAATGGCAAAGGGTACCCCCTTTGAGTTTTGGTTTAAAAACTGAGCAAAAATGCAAAGGGGTAAGTCTTTGAGTTTTTGATGAAAAACTGAAAAAAAATTCAAAGAGAACCCCTGTAGGATTTTGATGAAAAACAGAGGCAATATGGCAATGAGTACCCCCTTTTAGTTTTGGTTTAAAAACTGAGCAAAAATTCAAAGGGGTACACCTTTGGTTTTTATGAAAAACTGAGAAAAAATGCAAAGAGGTACCCCGGTAGGATTTTGGTTAAAAACTGAGGCAAAATGGCAAAGGGTACCTCCTTTGAGTTTTGGTTTAAAAATTGAGCAAAAATGCAAAGGGGTACACCTTTTTGTTTTTTTTTGAAAAATTGAGAAAAAATGCAAAGAGGTACTCCTATAGGATTTTGATGAAAAACTAGGCAAAATAGTAAAGGGTACCCCCTTTGAGTTTTGGTTTAAAAATTGAGTAAAAATGCAAAGGGGTTCCCCTTTTTGTTTTGTCAGAAAAACTTAGCCAAAACGCTAAAGGGTACCTCTACTGAGTTTTGTTTGAAAAAATTGTGTAAAAAGGGAAAGGGTTACCCGTTTGCATTTTTGATCAAAAACCGAGAAAAAATGCAAAAAGGTACCCCTATAGGATTTTGATGAAAAACTGAGGCAAAATGCCAAAGGGTACCCCGTTTGAGTTTTGGTTTAAAAACTGAGCAAAAATGCAAAGGGGTACACCTTTGAGTTTTTGATGAAAATTTGAGCAAAAAAGCAAAGAGGTGCCCCGATAGGATTTTGGTGAAAAACTGAGGCAAAATGGCAAAGGGTACCCCCCTTTGAATTTTGGTTTAAAAACAGCGCAAAAATGCAAAGGGATACACCTTTGAGTTTTTGATGAAAAACTGAGAAAAAATTCAAAGAGGTACGTATATAGGATTTTGATGAAAAACTAAGGCAAAATGGCAAACGGTACCCCCTTTGAGTTTTGGTTTAAAAACTGAGCAAAAATACAAAGGGGTAAGCCTTTGAGTTTTTGATGAAAAACTGAAAAAAAAATTCAAAAAGGTACCCCTATAGGATTTTGATGAAAAACAGGCGCAATATGGCAATGAGTACCCCCTTTTAGTTTCGTTTAAAAACTGAGCAAAAATTCAAAGGGGTACACCTTTGGTTTTAATGAAAAACTAAGAAAAAATGCAAAGAGGTACCACGGTAGGATTTTGGTTAAAAACTGAGGAAAAATGGCAAAGGGTACCCCCTTTGAGTTTTGGTTTAAAAATTGAGCAAAAATGCAAAGGGGTACAGTTTTTGGTTTTTTATGAAAAACTGAGAAAAAATGCAAAGAGGTACTCCTATAGGATTTTGATGAAAAACTAGGCACAATAGTAAAGGGTACCCCCTTTGAGTTTTGGTTTAAAAATTGAGTAAAAATGCAAAAGGGTACCCCTTTTTGTTTTGTCTGAAAAACTTAGCCAAAACGCTAAAGGGTACCTCTACTGAGTTTTGTTTGAAAAATTGTGTAAAAAGGGAAAGGGTTACCCGTTTGCGTTTTTGATGAAAAACTGAGAAAAAATGCAAAGAGGTACCCCTATAGGATTTTGATGAAAAACTGAGGTAAAATGCCAAAGGGTACCCCGTTTGAGTTTTGGTTTAAAAACTGAGCAAAAATGCAAAGGGGTACACCTTTGAGTTTTTGATGAAAAATTGAGCAAAAAAGCGAAGAGGTGCCCCGATAGGATTTTGGTGAAAAACTGAGGCAAAATGGCAAAGGGTACCCCCTTTGAATTTTGGTTTAAAAACAGCGCAAAAATGTAATGGGATACACCTTTGAGTTTTTGATGAAAAACTGAGAAAAAATTCAAAGTGGTACGTATATAGGATTTTGATGAAAAACTAAGGCAAAATGGCAAAGGGTACCCCCTTTGAGTTTTGGTTTAAAAACTGAGCAAAAATGCAAAAGGGTAAGTCTTTGAGTTTTTGATGAAAAACTGAAAAAAAATCCAAAGAGGTACCCCTGTAGGATTTTGATGAAAAACAGAGGCAATATGGCAATGAGTACCCCCTTTTAGTTTTGGTTTAAAAACTGAGAAAAAATTCAAAGGGGTACACCTTTGGTTTTTATGAAAAACTGAGAAAAAATGCAAAGAGGTACCCTGGTAGGATTTTGGTTAAAAACTGAGGCAAAATGGCAAAGGGTACCTCCTTTGAGTTTTGGTTTAAAAATTGAGCAAAAATGCAAAGGGGTACGCCTTTTTGTTTTTTTTTGAAAAACTGAGAAAAAATGCAAAGAGGTACTCCTATAGGATTTTGATGAAAAACTAGGCAAAATAGTAAAGGGTACCCCCTTTGAGTTTTGGTTTAAAAATTGAGTAAAAATGCAAAGGGGTTCCCCTTTTTGTTTTGTCAGAAAAACTTAGCCAAAACGCTAAAGGGTACCTCTACTGAGTTTTGTTTGAAAAATTGTGTAAAAAGGGAAAGGATTACCCGTTTGCATTTTTGATCAAAAACCGAGAAAAAATGCAAAAAGGTACCCCTATAGGATTTTGATGAAAAACTGAGGCAAAATGCCAAAGGGTACCCCGTTTGAGTTTTGGTTTAAAAACTGAGCAAAAATGCAAAGGGGTACACCTTTGAGTTTTTGATGAAAATTTGAGCAAAAAAGCAAAGAGGTGCCCCGATAGTATTTTGGTGAAAAACTGAGGAAAAATGGCAAAGGGTACCCCCTTTGAATTTTGGTTTAAAAACAGCGCAAAAATGCAAAGGGATACACCTTTGAGTTTTTGATGAAAAACTGAGAACAAATTCAAAGAGGTACGTATATAGGATTTTGATGAAAAACTAAGGCAAAATGGCAAACGGTACCCCCTTTGAGTTTTTGTTTAAAAACTGAGCAAAAATACAAAGGGGTAAGCCTTTGAGTTTTTGATGAAAAACTGAAAAAAAAATTCAAAAAGGTACCCCTATAGGATTTTGATGAAAAACAGGGGCAATATGGCAATGAGTACCCCCTTTTAGTTTCGTTTAAAAACTGAGCAAAAATTCAAAGGGGTACACCTTTGGTTTTAATGAAAAACTAAGAAAAAATGCAAAGAGGTACCACGGTAGGATTTTGGTTAAAAACTGAGGAAAAATGGAAAAGGGTACCCCCTTTGAGTTTTGGTTTAAAAATTGAGCAAAAATGCAAAGGGGTACAGTTTTTGGTTTTTTATGAAAAACTGAGAAAAAATGCAAAGAGGTACTCCTATAGGATTTTGATGAAAAACTAGGCACAATAGTAAAGGGTACCCCCTTTGAGTTTTGGTTTAAAAATTGAGTAAAAATGCAAAGGGGTACCCCTTTTTGTTTTGTCTGAAAAACTTAGCCAAAACGCTAAAGGGTACCTCTACTGAGTTTTGTTTGAAAAATTGTGTAAAAAGGGAAAGGGTTACCCGTTTGCGTTTTTGATGAAAAACTGAGAAAAAATGCAAAGAGGTACCCCTATAGGATTTTGATGAAAAACTGAGGTAAAATGCCAAATGGTACCCCGTTTGAATTTTGGTTTAAAAACTGAGCAAAAATGCAAAGGGGTACACCTTTGAGTTTTTGATGAAAAATTGAGCAAAAAAGCGAAGAGGTGCCCCGATAGGATTTTGGTGAAAAACTGAGGCAAAATTGCAAAGGGTACCCCCTTTGAATTTTGGTTTAAAAACAGCGCAAAAATGCAAAGGGATACACCTTTGAGTTTTTGATGAAAAACTGAGAAAAAATTCAAAGAGGTACGTATATAGGATTTTGATGAAAAACTAAGGCAAAATGGCAAAGGGTACCCCCTTTGAGTTTTGGTTTAAAAACTGAGCAAAAATGCAAAGGGGTAAGCCTTTGAGTTTTTGATGAAAAACTGAAAAAAAATTCAAAGAGAACCCCTGTAGGATTTTGATGAAAAACAGAGGCAATATGGCAATGAGTACCCCCTTTTAGTTTTGGTTTAAAAACTGAGCAAAAATTCAAAGGGGTACACCTTTGGTTTTTATGAAAAACTGAGAAAAAATGAAAAGAGGTACCCTGGTAGGATTTTGGTTAAAAAGTGAGGCAAAATGGCAAAGGGTACCTCCTTTGAGTTTTGGTTTAAAAATTGAGCAAAAATGCAAAGGGGTACGCCTTTTTGTTTTTTTTTGAAAAACTGAGAAAAAATGCAAAGAGGTACTCCTATAGGATTTTGATGAAAAACTAGGCAAAATAGTAAAGGGTACCCCCTTTGAGTTTTGGTTTAAAAATTGAGTAAAAATGCAAAGGGGTTCCCCTTTTTGTTTTGTCAGAAAAACTTAGCCAAAACGCTAAAGGGTACCTCTACTGAGTTTTGTTTGAAAAATTGTGTAAAAAGGGAAAGGATTACCCGTTTGCATTTTTGATCAAAAACCGAGAAAAAATGCAAAAAGGTACCCCTATAGGATTTTGATGAAAAACTGAGGCAAAATGCCAAAGGGTACCCCGTTTGAGTTTTGGTTTAAAAACTGAGCAAAAATGCAAAGTGGTACGCCTTTGAGTTTTTGATGAAAATTTGAGCAAAAAAGCAAAGAGGTGCCCCGATAGTATTTTGGTGAAAAACTGAGGAAAAATGGCAAAGGGTACCCCCTTTGAATTTTGGTTTAAAAACAGCGCAAAAATGCAAAGGGATACACCTTTGAGTTTTTGATGAAAAACTGAGAACAAATTCAAAGAGGTACGTATATAGGATTTTGATGAAAAACTAAGGCAAAATGGCAAACGGTACCCCCTTTGAGTTTTTGTTTAAAAACTGAGCAAAAATACAAAGGGGTAAGCCTTTGAGTTTTTGATGAAAAACTGAAAAAAAAATTCAAAAAGGTACCCCTATAGGATTTTGATGAAAAACAGGGGCAATATGGCAATGAGTACCCCCTTTTAGTTTCGTTTAAAAACTGAGCAAAAATTCAAAGGGGTACACCTTTGGTTTTAATGAAAAACTAAGAAAAAATGCAAAGAGGTACCACGGTAGGATTTTGGTTAAAAACTGAGGAAAAATGGAAAAGGGTACCCCCTTTGAGTTTTGGTTTAAAAATTGAGCAAAAATGCAAAGGGGTACAGTTTTTGGTTTTTTATGAAAAACTGAGAAAAAATGCAAAGAGGTACTCCTATAGGATTTTGATGAAAAACTAGGCACAATAGTAAAGGGTACCCCCTTTGAGTTTTGGTTTAAAAATTGAGTAAAAATGCAAAGGGGTACCCCTTTTTGTTTTGTCTGAAAAACTTAGCCAAAACGCTAAAGGGTACCTCTACTGAGTTTTGTTTGAAAAATTGTGTAAAAAGGGAAAGGGTTACCCGTTTGCGTTTTTGATGAAAAACTGAGAAAAAATGCAAAGAGGTACCCCTATAGGATTTTGATGAAAAACTGAGGTAAAATGCCAAATGGTACCCCGTTTGAATTTTGGTTTAAAAACTGAGCAAAAATGCAAAGGGGTACACCTTTGAGTTTTTGATGAAAAATTGAGCAAAAAAGCGAAGAGGTGCCCCGATAGGATTTTGGTGAAAAACTGAGGCAAAATTGCAAAGGGTACCCCCTTTGAATTTTGGTTTAAAAACAGCGCAAAAATGCAAAGGGATACACCTTTGAGTTTTTGATGAAAAACTGAGAAAAAATTCAAAGAGGTACGTATATAGGATTTTGATGAAAAACTAAGGCAAAATGGCAAAGGGTACCCCCTTTGAGTTTTGGTTTAAAAACTGAGCAAAAATGCAAAGGGGTAAGCCTTTGAGTTTTTGATGAAAAACTTAAAAAAAATTCAAAGAGGTACCCCTATAGGATTTTGATGAAAAACAGGGGCAATATAGCAATGAGTACCCCCTTTTAGTTTCGTTTAAAAACTGAGCAAAAATTCAAAGGGGTACACCATTGGTTTTTATGAAAAACTGAGAAAAAATGCAAAGAGGTACCCCGGTAGGATTTTGGTTAAAAACTGAGGCAAAATGGCAAAGGGTACCCCCTTTGAGTTTTGGTTTAAAAATTGAGCAAAAATGCAAAGGGGTACACCTTTTGGTTTTTTATGAAAAACTGAGAAAAAATGCAAAGACGTACTCCTATAGGATTTTGATGAAAAACAAGGCAAAATAGTAAAGGGTACCCCCTTTGAGTTTTGGTTTAAAAATTGAGTAAAAATGCAAAGGGGTACCCCTTTTTGTTTTGTCTGAAAAACTTAGCCAAAACGCTAAAGGGTACCTCTACAAAGTTTTGTTTGAAAAATTGTGTAAAAAGGGAAAGGGTTACCCGTTTGCGTTTTTGATGAAAAACTGAGAAAAAATGCAAAGAGGTACCCCTATAGGATTTTGATGAAAAACTAAGGCAAAATGCCAAAGGGTACCCCGTTTGTGTTTTGGTTTAAAAACTGAGCAAAAATGCAAAGAGGTACCCCTATAGGATTTTGATGAAAAACTGAGAAAAAATGCAAAGAGGTACCCCGGTAGGATTTTGGTTAAAAACTGAGGCAAAATGGCAAAAGGTACCCCCTTTGAGTTTTGGTTTAAAAATTGAGCAAAAATGCAAAGGGGTACACCTTTTGGTTTTTTATGATAAACTGAGAAAAAATTCAAAGAGGTACTCCTATAGGATTTTGATGAAAAACTAGGCAAAATAGTAAAGGGTACCCCCTTTGAGTTTTGGTTTAAAAATTGAGTAAAAATGCAAAGGGGTACCCCTTTTATTTTTGTCTGAAAAACTTAGCCAAAACGCTAAAGGGTAACTCTACTGAGTTTTTTTTGAAAAATTGTGTAAAAAGGGAAAGGGGTACCCGTTTTCGTTTTTGATGAAAAACTGAGAAAAAATGCAAAGAGGTACCCCTATAGGATTTTGATGAAAAACTGAGGCAAAATGACAAAGGGTACTCCTTTGAGTTTTGGATTAAAAACTGAGCAAAAATGCAAAGGGGTACACCTTTGAGTTTTTGATGAAAAATTGAGCAAAAAAGCAAAGAGGTGCCCCGATAGGATTTTTGTGAAAAACTGAGGCAAAATGGCAAAGGGTACCCCCTTTGAATTTTGGTTTAAAAACAGCGCAAAAATGCAAAGGGATACACCTCTGAGTTTTTGATGAAAAACTGAGAAAAAATTCAAAGAGGTACGTATATAGGATTTTGATGAAAAACTAAGGCAAAATGGCAAAGGGTACCCCCTTTGAGTTTTGGTTTAAAAACTGAGCAAAAATGCAAAGGGGTAAGCCTTTGAGTTTTTGATGACAAACTGAAAAAAAATTCAAAAAGGTACCCCTATAGGATTTTGATGAAAAAGAGAGGCAATATGGCAATGAGTACCCCCTTTTAGTTTTGTTTTAAAAACTGAGCAAAAATTCAAAGGGTTACACCTTTGGTTTTTATGAAAAACTGAGAAAAAAAGCAAAGAGGTACCCCGGTAGGATTTTGGTTAAAAACTGAGGCAAAATGGCAAAGGGTACCCCCTTTGAGTTTTGGTTTAAAAATTGAGCAAAAATGCAAAGGGGTACGCCTTTTTGTTTTTTATGAAAAACTGAGAAAAAATACAAAGAGGTACTCCTATAGGATTTTGATGAAAAACTAGGCAAAATAGTAAAGGGTACATCCTTTGAGTTTTGGTTTAAAAATTGAGTAAAAATGCAAAGGGGTACCCCTTTTTGTTTTGACAGAAAAACTTAGCCAAAACGCTAAAGGGTACCTCTACTGAGTTTTGTTTGAAAAATTGTGTAAAAAGGGAAAGGGTTACCCGTTTGCATTTTTGATCAAAAACTGAGAAAAAATGCAAAGAGGTACCCCTATAGGATTTTGATGAAAAACTGAGGCAAAATGCCAAAGGGTACCCCGTTTGAGTTTTGGTTTAAAACTGAGCAAAAATGCAAAGGGGTACACCTTTGAGTTTTTGATGAAAAATTTAGCAAAAAAGAAAAGAGGTGCCCCGATAGGATTTTGGTGAAAAACTGAGGCAAAATGGCAAAGGGTACCCCCTTTGAATTTTGGTTTAAAAATAGCGCAAAAATGCAAAGGGATACACCTTTGAGTTTTTGATGAAAAACTGAGAAAAAATTCAAAGAGGTACGTATATAGGATTTTGATGAAAAACTAAGGCAAAATGGCAAAGGGTACCCCCTTTTAGTTTTGGTTTAAAAACTGAGCAAAAATGCAAAGGGGTAAGCCTTTGAGTTTTTGATGAAAAACTGAAAAAAAATTCAAAGAGGTACCCCTATAGGATTTTGATGAAAAATAAGGGGCAATATGGCAATGAGTACCCCCTTTTAGTTTCGTTTAAAAACTGAGCAAAAATTCAAAGGGGTACACCTTTGGTTTTTATGAAAAACTGAGAAAAAATGCAAAGAGGTACCCCGGTAGGATTTTGGTTAAAAACTGAGGCAAAATGGCAAAGGGTACCCCCTTTGAGTTTTGGTTTAAAAATTGAGCAAAAATGCAAAGGGGTACACCTTTTGGTTTTTTATGAAAAACTGAGAAAAAATGCAAAGAGGTACTCCTATAAAATTTTGATGAAAAACTAAGGTAAAATGGCAAAGGGTACCCACTTTGAGTTTTGGTTTAAAAACTGAGCAAAAATGAAAAGGGGTAAGCCTTTGAGTTTTTGATGAAAAACTGAAAAAAAAAATTCAAAGAGGTACCCCTATAGGATTTTGATGAAAAACATGGTTAATATGGCAATGAGTACCCCCTTTTAGTTTCGATTAAAAACTGAGCAAAAATTCAAAGGGGTACACATTTGGTTTTTATGAAAAACTGAGAAAAAATGCAAAGAGGTACCCCTATAGGATTTTGATGAAACACTGTGGCAAAATGGCAAAGGGTACCCCCTTTGAGTTTTGGTTTAAACATTGAGCAAAAATGCAAAGCGGTACACCTTTGAGTTTTTGATGAAAAATTGAGCAAATATGCAAAGAGGTACCTCGATAGGATTTTGGTGAAAAACTGAGGCAAAATGGCAAAGGGTACCCCCTTTGAATTTTTCTTTAAAAACAGCACAAAAATGCAAAGGGATACACCTTTGTGTTTTTGATGAAAAATTGAGAAAAAATTAAAAGAGGTACGTATATAGGATTTTGATGAAAAACTAAGGCAAAATGGCAAAGGGTACCCCCTTTGAGTTTTGGTTTAAAAACTGAGCAAAAATGCAAAGGGGTAAGCCTTTGAGTCTTTGATGAAAAACTGAAAAAAATTCAAAGAGGTACCCCTATAGGATTTTGATGAAAAACAGAGGCAATATGGCAATGAGTACCCCCTTTTAGTTTTGGTTTAAAAAATGAGCAAAAATTCAAAGGGGTACACCTTTGGTTTTTATGAAAAACTCAGAAAAAATGCAAAGAGGTACCCAGGTAGGATTTTGGTTAAAAACTTAGCCAAAACGCTTAAGGGTACCTCTACTGAGTTTTGTTTGAAAAATTGTGTAAAAAGGGAAAGGGGTACCCGTTTGCGTTTTTGATGAAAAACTGAGAAAAAATGCAAAGAGGTACCCCTATAGGAATTTGATGAAAAACTGAGGCAAAATGGCAAAGGGTACCCTGTTTGAGTTTTGGTTTAAAAACTGAGCAAAAATGCAAAGGGGTACACCTTTGAGTTTTTGATGAAAAATTGAGCAAAAAAGCAAAGAGGTGCCCTGATAGGATTTTGGTGAAAAACTGAGGCAAAATGGCAAAGGGTGCCCCCTTTAAATTTTGGTTTAAAAATAGCGCAAAAATGCAAAGGGATACACCTTTGAGTTTTTGATGAAAAACTAAGAAAAAATTCAAAGAGGTACGTATATAGGATTTTGATGAAAAACTAAGGCAAAATGGCAAAGGGTACCCCCTTTGAGTTTTGGTTTAAAAATTGAGCAAAAATGCAAAGGGGTACGCCTTTTTGTTTTTTATGAAAAACTGAGCAAAAATGCAAAGAGGTACTCCTATAGGATTTTGATGAAAAACTAGGCAAAATAGTAAAGGCTACCCCCTTTGAGTTTTGGTTTAAAAATTGAGTAAAAATGCAAAGGGGTTCCCCTTTTTGTTTTGTCAGAAAAACTTAGCCAAAATGCTAAAAGGTACCTCTACTGAGTTTTGTTTGAAAAATTGTGTAAAAAGGGAAAGGGTTACCCGTTTGCATTTTTGATCAAAAACTGAGAAAAAATGCAAAGAGGTACCCCTATAGGATTTTGATGAAAAACTGAGGCAAAATGGCAAAGGGTACCCCGTTTCAGTTTTGGTTTAAAAACTGAGCAAAAATGCAAAGGGGTACACCTTTGAGTTTTTGATGAAAAATTTAGCAAAAAAGCAAAGAGGTGCCCCGATAGGATTTTGGTGAAAAACTGAGGCAAAATGGCAAAGGGTACCCCCTTTGAATTTTGGTTTAAAAACAACGCAAAAATGCAAAGGGATACACCTTAGAGTTTTTGATGAAAAACTGAGAAAAAATTCAAAGAGGTACGTATATAGGATTTTGATGAAAAACTAAGGCAAAATGGCAAAGGGTACCCCCTTTGAGTTTTGGTTTAAAATTTGAGCAAAAATGCAAAGGGGTACGCCTTTTTGTTTTTTATGAAAAACTGAGAAAAAATGCAAAGAGGTACTCCTATAGGATTTTGATGAAAACTGATGAAAAACTAGGCAAAATAGTAAAGGGTACCCCCTTTGAGTTTTGGTTTAAAAATTGAGTAAAAATGCAAAGGGGTTCCCCTTTTTGTTTTGTCAGAAAAACTTAGCCAAAACGCTAAAGGGTACCTAAACTGAGTTTTGTTTGAAAAATTGTGTAAAAAGGGAAAGGGTTACCCGTTTGCATTTTTGATCAAAAACTGAGAAAAAATGCAAAGAGGTACCCCTATAGGATTTTGATGAAAAACTGAGGCAAAATGGCAAAGGGTACCCCGTTTCAGTTTTGGTTTAAAAACTGAGCAAAAATGCAAAGGGGTACACCTTTGAGTTTTTGATGAAAAATTTAGCAAAAAAGCAAAGAGGTGCCCCGATAGGATTTTGGTGAAAAACTGAGGCAAAATGGCAAAGGGTACCCCCTTTGAATTTTGGTTTAAAAACAACGCAAAAATGCAAAGGGATACACCTTAGAGTTTTTGATGAAAAACTGAGAAAAAATTCAAAGAGGTACGTATATAGGATTTTGATGAAAAACTAAGGCAAAATGGCAAAGGGTACCCCCTTTGAGTTTTGGTTTAAAATTTGAGCAAAAATGCAAAGGGGTACGCCTTTTTGTTTTTTATGAAAAACTGAGAAAAAATGCAAAGAGGTACTCCTATAGGATTTTGATGAAAACTGATGAAAAACTAGGCAAAATAGTAAAGGGTACCCCCTTTGAGTTTTGGTTTAAAAATTGAGTAAAAATGCAAAGGGGTTCCCCTTTTTGTTTTGTCAGAAAAACTTAGCCAAAACGCTAAAGGGTACCTAAACTGAGTTTTGTTTGAAAAATTGTGTAAAAAGGGAAAGGGTTGCCCGTTTGCATTTTTGATCAAAAACTGAGAAAAAATGCTAAGAGGTACCCGTATAGGATTTTGATGAAAAACTGAGGCAAAATGGCAAAGGGTACCCCGTTTGAGTGTTGGTTTAAAAACTGAGCAAAAATGCAAAGGGGTACACCTTTGAGTTTTTGATGAAAAATTGAGCAAAAAAGCAAAGAGGTGCCCCGATAGGATTTTGGTGAAAAACTGAGGCAAAATGGCAAAGGGTACCCCCTTTGAATTTTGGTTTAAAAACAGCGCAAAAATGCAAAGGGATACACCTTAGAGTTTTTGATGAAAAACTGAGAAAAAATTCAAAGAGGTACGTATATAGGATTTTGATGAAAAACTAAGGCAAAATGGCAAAGGGTACCCCCTTTGAGTTTTGGTTTAAAAATTGAGCAAAAATGCAAAGGGGTACGCCTTTTTGTTTTTTATGAAAAACTGAGAAAAAATGCAAAGAGGTACTCCTATAAGATTTTGATGAAAAACTAGGCAAAATAGTAAAGGGTACCCCCTTTGAGTTTTGGTTTAAAAATTGAGTAAAAATGCAAAGGGGTTCCCCTTTTTGTTTTGTCAGAAAAACTTAGCCAAAACGCTAAAGGGTACCTCTACTGAGTTTTGTTTGAAAAATTGTGTAAAAAGGGAAAGGGTTACCCGTTTGCATTTTTGATCAAAAACTGAGAAAAAATGCAATGAGGTACCCGTATAGGATTTTGATGAAAAACTGAGGCAAAATGGCAAAGGGTACCCCGTTTGAGTTTTGGTTTAAAAACTGAGCAAAAATGCAAAGGGGTACACCTTTGAGTTTTTGATGAAAAATTTAGCAAAAAAGCAAAGAGGTGCCCCGATAGGATTTTGGTGAAAAACTGAGGCAAAATGGCAAAGGGTACCCCCTTTGAATTTTGGTTTAAAAACAGCGCAAAAATGCAAAGGGATACACCTTTGAGTTTTTGATGAAAAACTGAGAAAAAATTCAAAGAGGTACGTATATAGGATTTTGATGAAAAACTAAGGCAAAATGGCAAAGAGTACCCCCTTTGAGTTTTGGTTTAAAAACTGAGCAAAAATGCAAAGGGGTAAGCCTTTGAGTTTTTGATGAAAAACTGAAAAAAAATTTAAAGAGGTACCCCTATAGGATTTTGATGAAAAACAGAGGCAATATGGCAATGAGTACCCTCTTTTAGTTTCGTTTAAAAACTGAGCAAAAATTTAAAGGGGTACACCTTTGGTTTTTATGAAAAACTGAGAAAAAATTCAAAGAGGTACCCCGGTAGGATTTTGGTTAAAAACTAAGGCAAAATGGCAGAGGGTACCCCCTTTGAGTTTTGGTTTAAAAATTCAGCAAAAATGCAAAGGGGTACGCCTTTTGGCTTTTTATGAAAAACTGAGAAAAAATGCAAAGAGGTACTCCTATAGAATTTTGATGAAAAACTAAGGCAAAATGGCAAAGGGTACCCCCTTTGAGTTTTGGTTTAAAAATTGAGTAAAAATGCAATTGTGTACCCCTTTTTGTTTTGTCTGAAAAACTTAGCCAAAACGCTAAAGGGTACCTCTACTGAGTTTTGTTTGAAAAATTGTGTAAAAAGGGAAAGGGGTACCCGTTTGCGTTTTTTATGAAAAACTGAGAAAAAATGCAAAGAGGTACCCCTATAGGAATTTGATGAAAAACTGAGGCAAAATGGCAAAGGGTACCCTGTTTGAGTTTTGGTTTAAAAACTGAGCAAAAATGCAAAGGGGTACACCTTTGAGTTTTTGATGAAAAATTAAGCAAAAAAGCAAAGAGGTGCCCTGATAGGATTTTGGTGAAAAACTGAGGCAAAATGGCAAAGGGTGCCCCCTTTAAATTTTGGTTTAAAAACAGCGCAAAAATGCAAAGGGATACACCTTTGAGTTTTTGATGAAAAACTAAGAAAAAATTCAAAGAGGTACGTATATAGGATTTTGATGAAAAACTAAGGCAAAATGGCAAAGGGTACCCCCTTTGAGTTTTGGTTTAAAAATTGAGCAAAAATGCAAAGGGGTACGCCTTTTTGTTTTTTATGAAAAACTGAGCGAAAATGCAAAGAGGTACTCCTATAGGATTTTGATGAAAAACTAGGCAAAATAGTAAAGGCTACCCCCTTTGAGTTTTGGTTTAAAAATTGAGTAAAAATGCAAAGGGGTTCCCCTTTTTGTTTTGTCAGAAAAACTTAGCCAAAACGCTAAAGGGTACCTCTACTGAGTTTTGTTTGAAAAATTGTGTAAAAAGGGAAAGGGTTACCCGTTTGCATTTTTGATCAAAAACTGAGAAAAAATGCAAAGAGGTACCCCTATAGGATTTTGATGAAAAACTGAGGCAAAATGGCAAAGGGTACCCCATTTCAGTTTTGGTTTAAAAACTGAGCAAAAATGCAAAGGGGTACACCTTTGAGTTTTTGATGAAAAATTTAGCAAAAAAGCAAAGAGGTGCCCCGATAGGATTTTGGTGAAAAACTGAGGCAAAATGGCAAAGGGTACCCCCTTTGAATTTTGGTTCAAAAACAGCGCAAAAATGCAAAGGGATACACCTTAGAGTTTTTGATGAAAAACTGAGAAAAAATTCAAAGAGGTACGTATATAGGATTTTGATGAAAAACTAAGGCAAAATGGCAAAGGGTACCCCCTTTGAGTTTTGGTTTAAAAATTGAGCAAAAATGCAAAGGGGTACGCCTTTTTGTTTTTTATGAAAAACTGAGAAAAAATGCAAAGAGGTACTCCTATAGGATTTTGATGAAAACTGATGAAAAACTAGGCAAAATAGTAAAGGGTACCCCCTTTGAGTTTTGGTTTAAAAATTGAGTAAAAATGCAAAGGGGTTCCCCTTTTTGTTTTGTCAGAAAAACTTAGCCAAAACGCTAAAGGGTACCTAAACTGAGTTTTGTTTGAAAAATTGTGTAAAAAGGGAAAGGGTTGCCCGTTTGCATTTTTGATCAAAAACTGAGAAAAAATGCTAAGAGGTACCCGTATAGGATTTTGATGAAAAATTGAGGCAAAATGGCAAAGGGTACCCCATTTGAGTGTTGGTTTAAAAACTGAGCAAAAATGCAAAGGGGTACACCTTTGAGTTTTTGATGAAAAATTGAGCAAAAAAGCAAAGAGGTGCCCCGATAGGATTTTGGTGAAAAACTGAGGCAAAATGGCAAAGGGTACCCCCTTTGAATTTTGGTTTAAAAACAGCGCAAAAATGCAAAGGGATACACCTTAGAGTTTTTGATGAAAAACTGAGAAAAAATGGCAAAGGGTACCCCCTTATAGTTTTGGTTTAAAAATTGAGCAAAAATGCAAAGGGGTACACCTTTGGTTTTTATGAAAAACTGAGAAAAAATGCAAAGAGGTACCCCTATAGGATTTTGATTAAAAACAGAGGCAATATGGCAATGAGTACCCCCTTTTAGATTTGGTTTAAAAACTGAGCAAAAATTCAAAGGGGTACACCTTTGGTTTTTATGAAAAACTGAGAAAAAATGCAAAGAGGTACCCCTATAGGATTTTGATGAAAAACTGAGGCAAAATGGCAAAGGGTACCCACTTTGATTTTTGGTTTAAAAACTGAGCTAAAATTCAAAGGGGTACACCATTGGGTTTTTGATGAAAAACTGAGAAAAAATACAAAGAGGTACCCCTATAGGATTTTAATGAAAAATAAGGCAAAATGGCAAAGGGTACCCCTTTGAGTTTTAGTTTAAAAACTGATCAAATATGCAAAAGGGTAAACCTTTGAGTTTTTGATGAAAATCTGAGAAAAAATGCAAAGAGGTAACCCGATAGGATTTTGGTGAAAAATTGAGGCAAAATAGCAAAGGGTACCCCCTTTGAATTTTGGTTTAAAAACTGCGCAAAAATACAAAGGGATACACCTTTGAGTTTTTGGTGAAAAACTGAGAAAAAATGGCAAAGGGTACCCCCTTATAGTTTTGGTTTAAAAATTGAGCAAAAATGCAAAGGGGTACACCTTTGGGTTTTTTTATGAAAAACTGAGAAAAAAAACAAAGAGGCACTCTCATAGGATTTTGATGAAAAACTAGACAAAATTGTAAAGGGTACCCCCTTTGAGTATTGGTTTAAAAATTGAGCAAAATTGCAAAGGGGTATGCCTTTGAGTTTTTGATGAAAAATTGAAAAAAAAATTCAAAGAGGTACCCCTATAGGATTTTGATGAAAAATTGAGGCAAAATGGCAAGAGGTACCCCCTTTCAGTTTTCGTTTCAAAATTGAGCAGAAATTCAAAATGGTACACCTTTGGGTTTTTGATGAAAAACTGAGAAAAAATACAAAGAGATACCCCTATAGGATTTTGATCAAAAACTGAGGGAAAATGGCAAAGGGTACCCACTTTGAGTTTTAGTTTAAAAACTGATCAAATATGCAAAAGGGTAAACCTTTGAGTTTTTGATGAAAATCTGAGAAAAAATGCAAAGAGGTACCCCGATAGGATTTTGGTGAAAAACTGAGGCAAAATGGCAAAGGGTACCCCCTCTGAATTTTGGTTTAAAAACTACGCAAAAATACAAAGGGATACACCTTTGAGTTTTTGGTGAAAAACTAAGAAAAAATGGCAAAGGGTACCCCCTTATAGTTTTAGTTTAAAAATTGAGCAAAAAATGGCAAAGGGTACCCCCTTATAGGATTTTGATGAAAAATTGGGGCAAAATGGCAAGAGGTACCCCCTTTGAGTTTTGGTTTCAAAACTGAGCAGAAATTCAAAAGGGTACAGCTTTGGGTTTTTGATGAAAAACTGAGAAAAAATACAAAGAGATACCCCTATTGGATTTTGATCAAAAATTGAGGGAAAATGGCAAAGGGTACCCACTTTGAGTTTTGGTTTAAAAATTTAGCAAAAATTCAAAGGGGTACACCATTGGGCTTTTAATGAAAAACTGACAAAAAATGCAAAGAGGTACCCCTATAGGATTTAGATGAAAAACTAAGGCAAAATGGCAAAGGGTACCCCTTTGAGTTTTGGTTTAAACACTGAGCAAAAATGCAAAGCGGTACACCTTTGAATTTTTGATGAAAAATTGAGCAAAAATGCAAAGAGGCACCCCGATAAGATTTTGGTGAAAAACTGAGGCAAAATGGCAAAGGGTACCCCCTTTCAATTTTGGTTTAAAAACTTCGCAAAAATGCAAAGGGATACACCTTTGAGTTTTTGATGAAAAACTGAGAAAAAAATCAAAGAGGTACGTATATAGGATTTTTATGAAAAACTGAGGAAAAATGGCAAAGGGTTTCCCTTTTGAGTTTTGGTTTAAAAATTGAGTAAAAATGCAAAGGGGTACCCCTTTGTGTTTTGTCTTAAAAACTGAGCCAAAACGCTAAAGGGTACCTCTACTGAGTTTTGTTTGAAAACTTTAGTAAAAAGGCAAAGGGGTACCCGTTTTCGTTTTTGATGAAAAACTGAGAAAAAATGCAAAGAGGTACCCCTATAGGATTTTGATGAAAAACTGAGGCAAAATGGCAAAGGGTACCCGTTTTCGTTTTTGATGAAAAACTGAGAAAAAATGCAAAGAGGTACCCCTATAGGATTTTGATGAAAAGCTTAGGCAAAATGGCAAAGGGTACCCCCTTTGAGTTTTGGTTTAAAAACTGCGCAAAAATGCAAAGGTATACACCTTTGAATTTTTGATGAAAAACTATGAAACAATTCAAAGAGCTACCCTTATAGGATTTTGATGAAAAACTGAGGCAAAATGGCAAAGGGTACCCCCTTTGAGTTTTGGTTTAAAAACTGCGCAAAAATGCAAAGGGATACACCTTTGAGTTTTTGATGAAAAACTGAGAAACAGTTCAAAGAGCTACCCCTATAGGATTTTGATGAAAAACTGAGGTAAAATGGCAAAGGGTACCCCCTTTGAGTTTTGGTTTAAAAACTGAGCAAAAATGCAAAGGGGTAAGCCTTTGTGTTTTTGATGAAAAACTGAAAAAAAATTCAAAGAGGTACCCCTATAGGATTTTGATTAAAAACAGAGGCAATATGGCAATGAGTACCCCCTTTTAGTTTTGGTTTAAAAACTGAGCAAAAATTAAAAGGGGTACACCTTTGGTTTTTATGAAAAACTGATAAAAAATGCAAAGAGGTACCCCTATAGGATTTTGATGAAAAACTGAGGAAAATTTGAGGAAAAATGGCAAAGGGTACCCCCTTTGAGTTTTGGTTTATAAACTGAGCAAAAATTCAAAGGGTACACCATTGGGTTTTTGATGAAAAACTGAGAAAAAATGCAAAGAGATACCCCTATAGGATTTTGATGAAAAACTAAAGCAAAATGGCAAAGGGTACCCCTTTGAGTTTTAGTTTAAAAACTGATCAAATATGCAAAAGGGTAAACCTTTGAGTTTTTGATGAAAATCTGAGAAAAAATGCAAAGAGGTACCCCGATAGGATTTTGGTGAAAAACTCAGGCAAAATGGCAAAGGGTACCCCCTTTGAATTTTGGTTTAAAAACTGCGCAAAAAAACATAGGGATACACCTTTGAGTTTTTGATGAAAAACTGAGAAAAAATTGCTAAATGGTACCCCCTTATAGTTTTGGTTTAAAAATTGAGCAAAAGTGCAAAGGGGTACTTTGGGTTTTTTTATGAAAACTGAGAAAAAATGCAAAGAAGTACTCTCATAGGATTTTGATGAAAAATTAGGCAAAATGGTAAAGGGTATCCCCTTTGAGTTTTTGTTTAAAAACTGAGCAAAAATGCAAAGGGGTATGCCTTTGAGTTTTTGATGAAAAATTAAAAAAAAATTCAAAGAGGTACCCCTATAGGATTTTGATGAAAAATTGAGGCAAAATGGCAAGAGATACCCCGTTTGAGTTTTGGTTTAAAAACTGAGCAGAAATTCAAAAGGGTACACCTTTGGGTTTTTGATGAAAAATTGAGAAAAAATACAAAGAAATACCCCTATAGGATTTTGATCAAAAACTGAGGGAAAATGGCAAAGGGTACCCCCTTTGAGTTTTGGTTTAAAAATTTAGCAAAAATTCAAAGGGGTACACCGTTGGGTTTTTAATGAAAAACTGACAAAAAATGCAAAGAGGTACCCCTATAGGATTTAGATGAATAACTAAGGCAAAATGGCAAAGGGTACCCCTTTGAGTTTTGGTTTGAACACTGAGCAAAAATGCAAAGCGGTACACCTTTGAATTTTTGATGAAAAATTGAGCAAAAATGCAAAGAGGCACCCCGATAAGATTTTGGTGAAAAACTGAGGCAAAATGGCAAAGGGTACCCCATTTGAATTTTGGTTTAAAAACTGCGAAAAAATGCAAAGGGATACACCTTTGAGTTATTGATGAAAAATTGAGAAAAAATTCAAAGAGGTACGTATATAGGATTTTGATGAAAAGCTGAGGAAAAATGGTAAAGGGTTTCCCATTTGAGTTTTGGTTTAAAAATTGAACAAAAATGCAAAGGGGTAAGCTTTTGAGTTTTTGATGAAAAACTGAAAAAAAATTCAAAGAGGTACCCCTGTAGGATTTTGATGAAAAACAGAGGCAATATGGCAATGAGTACCCCCTTTTAGTTTTGGTTTAAAAATTGAGCAAAAATTCAAAGGGGTACACCTGTGGTTTTTATGAAAAACTGAGAAAAAATGCAAAGAGGTACCCCTATAAGATTTTGATAAAAAATTGAGGCAAAATGGCAAAGGGTACCCCTTTTGAGTTTTGGTTTAAAAACTGAGCAAAAATCAAAGGGGTATGCCTTTGAGTTTTTGATGAAAAACTAAAAAAAAAATTCATAGAGGTACCCCTACAGGATTTTGATGAAAAACATAGGCAAAATGGCAATGGGTACCCCCTATGAGTTTTGGTTTAAAAACTGAGCAAAAATTCAAAAGGGACCTTTGCCTTTTTGATGAAAAACTGAGAAAAAATGCAAAGAGATACCCCTATAGGATTTTGATGAAAAACTGAGGGAAAATGGCAAAGGGTACGCCCTTTGAATTTTTATTTAAAAACTAAGCAAAAATTCAAAGGCGTACACCATTTGGTTTTTTATGAAAAATTGAGAAAAAATGCAAAGATGTACCCCTATAGGATTTTGAATAAAAAATAAGGCAAAATGGCAAGGGGTAACCATTTAAGTTTTGGTTTAAAAACTGAGCAAAAATGGAAACGGGTACACCTTTGAGTTTTTGATGAAAAATTGAGAAAAAATGCAAAGAGGTACCCTGATAGGATTTTGGTGAAAAACTGAGGCAAAATGGCAAAGGGTACCCCCTTTGAGTTTTGGTTTAAAAATTGAGCAAAAATGCAAAGGGGTACACCTTTGGGTTTTTTTATGAAAAACTGAGAAAAAATGCAAAGAGGTACTCCTATAGGACTTTGATGAAACACTAGGCAAAATGGTAAAGGGTACCCCCTTTGAGTTTTGGTTTAAAAATTGAGTAAAAATGCAAAGGGGTACCCCTTTGTGTTTTGTCTTAAATACTGAGCCAAAACGCTAAAGGGTACCTCTACTGAGTTTTGTTTGAAAATTTTAGTAAAAAGGCAAAGGGGTACCCGTTTTCGTTTTTGATGAAAAACTGAGAAAAAATGCAAAGAGGTACCCCTATAGGATTTTGATGAAAAACTGAAGCAAAATGGCAAAGGGTACCCCCTTTGAGTTTTGGTTTAAAAACTGCGCAAAAATGCAAAAGGATACACCTTTGAGTTTTTGATGAAAAACTGAGAAACAATTCAAAGAGCTACCCCTATAGGATTTTGATGAAAAACTGAGGCAAAATGGCAAAGGGTACCCCCTTTGAGTTTTGGCTTAAAAACTGAGCAAAAATTCAAAGGGGTACACCATTGGGTTTTTGATGAAAAACTGAGAAAAAATGCAAAGAGGTACCCCTATAGGATTTTGATGAAAAACTAAGGCAAAATGGCAAAGGGTACCGTTTTGAGTTTTAGTTTAAAAACTGATCAAATATGAAAAAATGGTAAACCTTTGAGTTTTTGATGAAAATCTGAGAAAAAATGCAAAGAGGTACCTCGATAGGATTTTGGTGAAAAACTGAGGCAAAATGGCAAAGGGTACCCCCTTTGAATTTTGGTTTAAAAACTGCGCAAAAATACAAAGGGATACACCTTTGAGTTTTTGATGAAAAACTAAGAAAAAATTGCAAAGGGTACCCCCTTATAGTTTTGGTTTAAAAATTGAGCAAAAATGCAAAGGGGTACTTTGGATTTTTTTATGAAAAACTGAGAAAAAATGCAAAGAGGTACTCTTATAGGATTTTGATGAAAAATTAGGCAAAATGGTAAAGGGTACCCCCTTTGAGTTTTTGTTTAAAAACTGAGCAAAAATGCTAAGGGGTATGCCTTTGAGTTTTTGATGAAAAATTGAAAAAAAATTCAAAGAGGTACCCCTATAGGATTTTGATGAAAAATTGAGGCAAAATGGCAAGAGGTACCCCCTTTGAGTTTTGGTTTCAAAACTGAGTAGAAATTCAAAAGGGTACACCTTTGGGTTTTTGATGAAAAACTGAGAAAAAATACAAAGAGATACCCCTATAGGATTTTGATCAAAAACTGAGGGAAAATGGCAAAGGGTACCCCCTTTGAGTTTTGGTTTAAAAATTTAGCAAAAATTCAAAAGGGTACACCATTGGGTTTTTAATAAAAAACTGACAAAAAATGCAAAGAGGTACCCCTATAGGATTTAGATGAAAAACTAAGGCAAAATGGCAAAGGGTACCCCTTTGAGTTTTGGTTTAAACACTGAGCAAAAATGCAAAGCGGTACACCTTTGAATTTTTGATGAAAAATTTAGCAAAAATGCAAAGAAGTACCCCGATAGGATTTTGGTGAAAAACTGAGGCAAAATGGCAAAGGGTTACCCCTTTGAATTTTGGTTTAAAAACCGCGCAAAAAAGCAAAGGGATACACCTTTGAGTTTTTGATGTAAAACTGAGAAAAATTCAAAGAGGTACGTATATAGGATTTTGATGAAAAACTGAGGAAAAATGGCAATGGGTTTCCCTTTTGAGTTTTGGTTTAAAAACTGAGCAAAAATGCAAATGGGTAAGCCTTTGAGTTTTTGATGAAAAACTGAAAAAAAATTCAAAGAGGTACCCCTATAGGATTTTGATGAAAAACAGAGGCAATATGGCAATGAGTACTCCCTTTTAGTTTTGGTTTAAAAACTGAGCATAAATTCAAAGGGGTACACCTGTGGTTTTTATGAAAAACTGAGAAAAAAATGCAAAGAGCTACCCCTATAGGATTTTGATGAAAAACTGAGGCAAAATGGCAAAGGGTACCCCCTTAGAGTTTTGGTTTAAAAACTGAGCAAAAATGCAAAGGGGTATGCCTTTGAGTTTTTGATGAAAAACTAAAAAAAAATTCATAGAGGTACCCCTATAGGATTTTGATGAAACACATAGGCAAAATGGCAATGGGTACCCCCTTTGAGTTTTGGTTTAAAAACTGAGCAAAAATTCAAAAGGGTACACCTTTGCCTTTTTGATGAAAAACTGAGAAAAAATGCAAAGAGATACCCCTATAGGATTTTGATGAAAAACTGAGGGAAAATGGCAAAGGGTACCCCCTTTGAATTTTTATTTAAAAACTGAGCAAAAATTCAAAGGCGTACACCATTTAGTTTTTGATGAAAATTTGAGAAAAAAATGCAAAGATGTACCCCTATAGGATTTTGACGAAAAAATAAGGCAAAATGGCAAGGGGTAACCATTTAAGTTTTGGTTTAAAAACTGAGGAAAAATGCAAAGGGGTACACCTTTGAGTTTTTGATGAAAAATTGAGAAAAAATGCAAAGAGGTAACTCGATAGGATTTTGGTGAAAAACTGAGGCAAAATGGCAAAGGGTACCCCCTTTGAGTTTTGGTTTAAAAATTGAGCAAAAATGCAAAGGGGGTACACCTTTGGGTTTTTTATGAAAAACTGAGAAAAAATGCAAAGAGGTACTCCTATAGGATTTTGATGAAAAACTAGGCAAAATGGTAAAGGGTACCCCCTTTGAGTTTTGGTTTAAAAATTGAGTAAAAATGCAAAGGGGTACACCTCTGTGTTTTGTCTTCAAAACTGAGCCAAAACGCTAAAGGGTACCTCTACTGAGTTTTGTTTGAAAATTTTAGTAAAAAGGCAATGGGGTACCCGTTTTCGTTTTTGATGAAAAACTGAGAAAAAATGCAAAGAGGTACCCCTATAGGATTTTGATGAAAAACTGAGGCAAAATGGCAAAGGGTACCCCCTTTGAGTTTTGGTTTAAAAACTGCGCAAAAATGCAAAGGGATACACCTTTGAGTTTTTGATGAAAAACTGAGAAACAATTCAAAGAGCTGCCCCTATAGGATTTTGATGAAAAACTGAGGCAAAATGGCAAAGGGTACCCCCTTTGAGTTTTGGTTTAAAAACTGCGCAAAAATGAAAAGGGATACACCTTTGAGTTTTTGATGAAAAACTGAGAAAAAATTCAAAGAGGTACCCCTATAGGATTTTGATGAAAAACTGAGGCAAAATGGCAAAGGGTACCCCCTTTGAGTTTTTGTTTAAAAAATGCAAAGGGATACACCTTTGAGTTTTTGATGAAAAACTGAGAAAAAATTAAAAGAGGTACCTCTATAGGATTTTGATGAAAAACTGAGGCAAAATGGCAAAGGGTACCCCCTTTGAGTTTTGGTTTAAAAACTGAGCAAAAATGCAAAGGGGTACGCCTTTGAGTTTTTGATGAAAAACTGAAAAAAAATTCAAAGAGGTACCTCTATAGGATTTTTATGAAAAATAGAGGCAAAATGGCAATGGGTACCCCGTTTGAGTTTTGGCTTAAAAACAGAGCAAAAATTCAAAGAGGTACACCTTCGGATTTTTTTGAAAAACTTAGAAAAAATGCAAAGAGGTACCCCTATAGGATTTTGATGAAAAACTGAGGCAAAATGGAAAAGGGTACCCCCTTTGCGTTTTTGTTTAAAAACTGAGCAAAAATGCAAAGGTGTATGCCTTTGAGTTTTTGATGAAAAATTGAAAAAAAAAATTCAAAGAGGTACCCCTTTAGGATTTTGATGAAAAACTTAGGCAAAATGGTAATGGGTACCCCCTTTGAGTTTTTGTTTAAAAACTGAGCAAAAATTCAAAAGGGTACACCTTTGGATTTTTTATGAAAAACTGAGAAAAAATGCAAAGAGATGCCTCTATAGGATTTTGATGAAAAACTGAGGCAAAATGGCAAAGGGTACCCCCTTCGAGTTTTGGTTTAAAAACTGAGCAAAATTGCAAAGGGGTACACCTTTGAGTTTTTGATGAAAAACTGAGAAAAAATGCAAAGAGGTACCCCGATAGGATTGTGGTGAAAAACTGAGTGAAAATGGCAAAGGGTATCGCCTTTGAGTATTGGTTTCCATATTCCATTCTAGTACATGAAATGCAATCATGTATCAATTAGATCTAGAAATGAATCAATGGTATTTTTTTACTTTCAATTTTAAGTAGAATTTTTTTTATTTTTTGTAAGTAGAGAAATAGACTACCCTTAAAAAATTCAAAATTGCATTGATTAATGATAAATTTTATTTGACAAAATTTTGAATTACTAAGTAAAGATTTTTGTGTATACCAAATGAAAATGAACTGCGTTATTATATATTAATATTAATACATTATTAATATCAATACATTTATTATTATTACTGATCAATAAAAAATATCTTAAACTAAAAACGGGGGGTTTATGGTAAAAAAATTCATTCATTTCAGTTAGTTCACAAGAAGAAAAAGACAAAAACAGGGGATCTGTTGAATTTCAAACAATAAGTTTCACTAATAAGATACAAAAAATTTTAGGAAGACGTCAACGACTGTTGTCTTATTTAAAAAAGAAAAATAGAGTACATTATAAAGAATTAATTAGTCGGTTGGATATGTGGAAGTCAAAAACTTGTTAATTTGAAGAGTTTTTCTTTTATTAAATTATTTGATTTATTAGATATTGAGATGAACTTTTTTTTGTTTCCAGTAATTTGTGGAATGGAAGAATGGATCGAGGAAACCCCTATAAATGTACCAGCTACACAAAAAGACCTTATGATAGTCAATATGGGTCCCCACCACCCATCAATGCATGGTGTTCTTCGACTCATCGTTACTCTAGATGGTGAGGATGTTATTGACTGTGAACCAATATTAGGTTATTTACACAGAGGAATGGAAAAAATTGTGGAAGAGATGTTGACCGGATTCTAGCAAGTGTACTAGATCGGCTAGTAATATAGGGAAATAAGATTATGACCAAAAATATCGAACCCAAGGGAAACTTGTGCTTGCATGTGCTATTTCAATTTCAAAACCAATTTTGTGTGTAAAGAGAGAAGAGAAATCCCAAAGTTGTGATGATTTGAAAACTAAGTTAAAACAATTGAAAAGACTAAAGTAAATAAGAAATCTATTTGAAAACAAGTAAATTGAATGAGAAAAAAATCAATGATAAAAACTACTTTCACTAAAGGACTATCCACCTTAACAAGTATTGTTATGACTTAATTAAACAAAAACATACAAGTTATCATGGAAAATTCAGTTTATTAAACCCAAATAACTTTGTTTAAGATTATTATTCCAAGTATTAAACTCCCTTATTCAGAACAATTCAACACTTAGCATAAAGAACTGAATTTAGTCTCCTAGATGTCTATTAAAATCTTTTTCCAAGAGAATTAACTTTCACCTATTCTTGGTTACCCTTTTCTTAATCTTAACTTACTCAAATTAACACACAATTATAGCTTATTCAGATTATAACCATGTATTAATCCAACTAAATCAACTTAAGAGCATGCAAATCATTAATCAACTTAAACCAATTATTTAACCACTTCTTAATCAAGTTAATAATCAATTTAATATTGAGAAAAGACAAGACTATTTTAAGAACCAAGAAATAATCAACTTGTATTAAATTTTAAGAACAAACTCAAGTCATGTCAATACAAGTGAAGGATTCAAGTAT
This sequence comes from Excoecaria agallocha, assembly GCA_037975025.1. Taxonomy (NCBI): domain Eukaryota; kingdom Viridiplantae; phylum Streptophyta; class Magnoliopsida; order Malpighiales; family Euphorbiaceae; genus Excoecaria; species Excoecaria agallocha. The sequence goes on along the minus strand of JBBPFJ010000034.1, from coordinate 592,695 downwards.
CCTTTAGCAAAAGTAAAGAATACTACTCACTAGACATTCTTAAAAACTAAAAACAATGTTTTGGAAAAAACTGTAAAAACAAAGAACGTAAAAACTAAAACAAAGAAAGCTTAATTCTAAAAACTAATTCAAAAGCTTGAAAAATAAAGATTGATGACTGAAAACTATTGGAGATCTCCCTTCTTCTATGTTTTGGACGGCTTTTTATAGGCAAGAGTAGACATGGATTCCTTCTTAAACTCTGAAAATCGAATAGGAAGTATTTTCTGCTCAAAATAGGAAGTTCGTAAATCCTTCGTACAATTGGAGAATCAGATCACGTGGCCATGCCTCTTTGTCTTCTTCTTCACACGTGGGCACGGCTCACTTTCTCTTCTTCCACACGTGGCCACGTGTGGTCCTTCACTGGGAATCCACGTGGTCACGTGGTCTTCATACTTTCCTTTGTTTTCACTTCCACATGGCCACGGCTTCAAGCAAGCTTTGTTCTTCAATTTTCTTCACATGGCCACGTTCCTCATCTTTTGTTCTTCACGTGGCCACGTGTGAACTTCTTCAAGAATGTCACGTGGTCACGTCTCAGGGCTCTAGACTGGACGTCAACTTTTCTTGCATAAATTCTTCATTTTTGCACTTTTGGCCCTAAACTTTGCCCTTTTTACACTTTAAGCCCTTTTATGCCAAATTAACCCTGAAAATCAACCAAAACACAGAATTAACCTTAAAATCATAAATATCACAAATTAACTCTAAATTAACCTAAATAAAACCAAAACAACTAAATAATTTAACTAAAAACATATTAAAATCTATATATATTACACACTTATCAAATACCCCACACTTAAACCTTGCTTGCCCTCAAGCAAATTAGAACAAACCCACCTTCAAAACCATCAATTTTGTACAAAGACATGCAATTTCAAACCCAAACTTAGCATTTTAACAAAAGCACTTAACATAAACTCTAAATAGATTAACTTCAACAAGAGAATATAAACTAGTTTCCTTGAGTGTGTGCAAGACCAAAATATTTTAAGTATTTTCAAAATCCAAATATCAACACAACTTAGCAATGAAGTATAGAATATATGAATGCATAAGCATACAATCGGTTTCGTGCTTGAAACTCTAGAAGCACAATAGGCCTCTCCTTTAGCACCGAAACTCGAAGGTCATCTCCGCTAAACAACTCAAATCAAACTTAAAATCACATAGGTCTTACAAAGGTTGTAATGGGGCTAAGGGTATGTTTATCAAAGAATGGATAATAGATAGTCAAAATGAATATAGCCACTCTAAGGCCAAATAAATTACAAAAACCCCAACAACTTAAGTAATACAAATTCAGCTCATCCTTGCCTTGATTCCAAATTTTATGCTCTTTCACCAAGAAGTCATTAGTTTTTTCATTAAGGTTTTTCCTTGTACTACCCCACACTTATTTTTTTTTCATATTTGCTAGTTCTCTTTTTTTTTCTTTCTTTTTCTTTCTTCTTCTTTATTTTCTTTCTTTTTATCTTTTCTTCAAACATTCTTTTTCCTTTTCTTTTTTTTCTCTTTTTTTTATTGAACTAGCATTCATAAGCTAACATCAAGGTAATACAAGGTCTATTTTCATTTGACTTCATCAATCACTTTGAAACTTTCTTACTACACCTAATAAAACTTTATTCTTTTCATGCATCCATCTAATCCTAAAGTGGCTAATTCCTCAAGGTGAGATAAAAGCTTTTTAGGTTATATGGTTAAAACTTTAGGTGCAACAAGAAAATATTCATGGTACGCCTTAAGCATACCCTTATAGGCTCAAAATGGTTAATCAAAGGATAATTTATCAAGGTAGGACACAAGGTTTTTTTAAAAGAGTTTACAAGAAAATTGTTGCCTAGATCATTTTCTAAGATGCTTGAGTTGTTCACATGCTTTGAAGGGTGATGTGGAAGGTTCTAGTGCTCTAAATTTCCTTACTTCACTACTTCATTGCATTGAGTTTTTCTAAGTTAAAAATTGGTCTAAGTGCTTTTATGAATTTAAAAACTAATAAATATTTATCAAGTTGAAGATTAATCCATCCAAAGATATATTAAACAACATAAATTGTTCTCTTGGTAAGCAAAGGTCTAAAACATGCATATTCTATATCCAAGTTTAAAGTGTTCAAGTTTTGAAGTCAACTAGGGCAAACTAAGTTCTTATGCAGATTAAATGAAAAGGTGAACTATATAAGTCTTTAATACATTTTACAAACTCAAACAAAACATAACCACAATAAAAGAAAAGAAACCAAAACACAAAACATAAAATAACAGAATTTTGAAAAAGAAAAATAAAGTTAAAGAAAAACTTCCTGAAAGGAGGCTACCCCCTCCTCAAAACATTGCTGTCCACAGCAAATGATGCTCTATGGTGGCGGTGGTGGTGGAGGAAACCGCTACCAAAAATGATGAATAAAATTCTCAACTCTCCGATTTCCTTCCATGACCGTTTCTCGAAGTATATCTAATCTCCCTTGAATTTGATCGAGTCTCATTTGTTGTGCATCCATCCATCCACTTAGTTGATTAAATGGTGCTTCCCATTCCGGTGTTGTAGGCTCATTAATTGGGGAAGGTACTGCTGGAGCTATATGTTCCTCATTCGGTTCCTCTTGCTGCTCCTCTTGTTACTCCCCTTGCTGCTCCTCAAACCAAATGTTATTCTCTCTTAAATACTCCTCCCGAATTGTCCAATGACCACGAGGCTTGGGGATCAGAATTTTCATTCTTTTCAGCATTGTATTATCCACACAAGCAAATCTCCTTTAAGTGGTTCGCCATAAACCGGATGCTCAACTGCAGAAGCTAGAACCGTAGCTATCCATCCTATTGAAATTTTATCCATGTTTCCTGGCATTTTTTGCAAGTCTTTAATTCGGGTAGCTATAATTCATGCTCCATTTATTGCTATTTCGTCCATCATACAGCGAAAAACCATGGCTTGAGAGACACTAATGGTACTTGCATTCTTTAAATTGTTGTACATACTCTTTGCAAGAAACCGATGGATGATCCTCAATGCATGAGTCCTTAAAGCATGGACCTTGCATTGTCCCCCTACCCATGGTTCATCAAATTCAAGGTCCTTAATCCTTTCCCAATTTTCCATAGGCGAAGCATCTTTCAGTTCAGTAGGAGCATTTGGCACAAATCCCAGAATTTCAGAGAATTGACTAAAAGTTAAAGAATATCCTCTCTTACCCAACTTAAAGCCCACTGTGTCGTCATCCTCATCTCCCTTAAAATAGCACTCAAAGGAGTATAAAAAATCCCTTGCCATATCCGGATAAACTTTCGGCTTTTTCCTAATGAAACCCCCCCATCCAATGTTTTGGATCAATGGCACTATCTCTTGATCCCATAGATTTCCAGCCGGGTTATTGAGGAACAAGTGGCTTAAATAAGCTGGCTGGACATATGTGCAATTGCTGAAGTAGTCAAATTTTTTTATTTTATTCTTATCGACATACGATGGAATACGTACCCCAAAAGAACTTGCCACATCCGGATACTTAGTCCTTCAAGGTGCCACTACAAAGAAAGAAAAACAATATGTAAGGAGCAATTTTTAACCCAAAATAAATTGATTATGAGTGCATGAACATGTATAAAGTGAAATAATGCATAATTTGGATGAAATGCTAAGTTAAAAGCATATGTGATTTTCAGTAAAAGATGTATGCAGAATATGAACACAAAAAAAATGTGTGAATAAGATCATAAACAACTTTTTCACAAGGTATGTGCCATGTATCAACGCCAACTATAATCATACCAATCAAAGAGTGGAAGTTAAAAGTTTGTATTTAAAGAAAAACTCATTGAGGCATTTTGTCGAACACATTGTGAGCATAAGTTGGAGCATAAATTTAAGAAGCATAACAAAGAGTGTTCACTACCTAATTTCATACCAAGCATCTATTACATGCACATATTAATCATAAACACCCAAAGAAGTGAAAAGAATGAACATACAAACAATATGTGAAGTGCAAATTAACCTAAAAACAAAGCTTTTATTGAACAAATATGCACAAAACACAACCATTGATACCAAACAAATGATAATTAAGAAGTAGAGGAAGTAAATACTTACTTGGAAATGAGAAATTCACCAAAAATGTAGCACAAGATGGAGATAGTGAGTGTGAGTAATGAAAAACCTAAAATAAGGATTCAAATATGGAGACCAAGGTGATGAATGATGGAAGAGAGAAGAAATGGAAAGAGGAAGCTAATAGAGATGATGAGTGTTAGTAGGTAGTGTAAATCCGCAAGCACGGGTTGAATTTGTGGTGGGGAGGCGTGGGCACGGAGAAAGAACAAAAGAAATGAGAATGAAGCAAAAAAAGAAGTGAAGAAATCGTGAAATTTTATAAAGGAGGGAAGCTTGGGACGTGGCCACGTGAAGTTTAGTGAAGATGTACACGTGGTCACGTGTGGGAATATGAATTTGGGCAGTAAACTTGAGTGTGGTCACATGATATTTTAGGAAGCAAAACCCGTGCCCACGTGTGTGCAAGTGAAATGGGATAAATGAGTTATGCGTGGCCACATGAATTTCAATGAAGAAATACACGTGGTCACGTGTAAAGATGAATTTGTTATAGAGGGTTTAGGCGTGGACACGTGATTTTTCAATGAAGTAAGACTCGTGGGCATGTATTGTTTTTATGAACTTACCATTATAGTAACCCGTGGCCACGTGATGGCAAAGGGAAAGCCACACGTGGTCACGTGTATATACTGTTTTCTGCCTATCTTCTTCGATACACACCCATTCACTTGATTTTTAAATGCATAAATCTCCATTTTAAAAACTTCATTTACTTACTCTTTTCATGACTCAAAACCCTTAAACATATAAACATGCAAAAATCAAAACACACAAACATGCAAAAACACAAATTTTGACTAAAAATATAAAAGAGATAGAAAGTTGGAGTTTTGAGTTTTTGGAGTCTCCAGCTAGACTCTCCAAACCGATTTTTAAGGATCTTTAAGAATCATGGTTGCTTCAGCAACCTCTTGTTTTCCGATTTGGTATGGTTTAAGTCGGTGTCCATTGACTGTAAATTCACATCCATCTTTCAAGCTTTTGATCGTCACTACACCAAGATTATTGCTTGTCATCACTTGATATGGTCCAAGCCACTTCGATTTCAACTTTCCTGGAAACAAACGAAGACGACTATTATAAAGAAGCACTAACATTCCCGGGAAAAAATCTTTTACCCTTAGATGCTTGTCATGCCATCATTTGGTCTTTTCTTTATAAAGTGCATCATTTGTATATGATCATTGTCGAATTTCATCAAGTTCATTGAGCTGCAATTTTCTTTTTTCTCCTGCATTTCTCAAATCAAAGTTAAGAAATTTAGTAGCCCAATATGCTTTATGTTCTAATTCGACCGGAAGGTGACATGCTTTTCCAAAAACAATCCTAAATGGAGACATACCTATAGGAGTTTTAAATGCGGTTCGATAAGCCCATAAGGCCTCATCTAACCTAAGAGACCAATCTTTTCTAGAGTTATTTATCGTTTTTTCTAAGATTGATTTTAACTCCCTATTAGATACTTCCACTTGGCCATTGGCTTGAGGATGATATGGGGTTGTGATTTTGTACTTAACACCAAATTTCCTAAGTAAGGTCTGAAATTGATGGTTGACAAAGTGTTTGCCTCCATCACTTATAATAGCTCTAGGTGCTCCGAATCTAGTGAAAATATTCTTACGAATGAATTCCAGCACAATTTTTGCATCACAAGTCCTAGTAGCTATTGCCTCTACCCATTTACTCACATAATCCACAGCTACCAATATATATTCAAACCCAAATGAATTTGGAAAAGGCCCCATAAAATCAATGCCCCAAACATCAAATATTTCTACTTCTAGCACATTGTTCGTAGGCATTTCATCTCTTTTGGATATATTTCCCACTCGTTGGCATTTATCACATGTAGATATAAGAGATCTTACATCCTCAAATAGAGTAGGCCAGAAAAAACCTGATTGAAGTATCTTTTGAACCATCCTATTTGGTCCGTGATGCACTCCAACTTCACCTCCATGACATTGGTTCATGATTGCTTCTTGCTCAGACTCTGGTACACATCTTCTTAGTATTTGATCCGGGCATATCTTGATGAGGTATGGATCGTCCCAAAGGTAATGGTTGGCATCCGCTAAGAGCTTTTTCTTTTGTTGCCAAGTAAATTCTTTAGGAAGATAGCCACCTGCAAGAAAATTAGCTATATTAGCGTACCATGGAATTGAATTCTCATAAGTGTAACAAGCACAAATAAGTTCATCGGGAAATAAGTCAGAAATTTCTCCCTTTTCGATACTAGCATGATCCAATCTAGATAGATGGTCAGCCACAAAATTTTTTGCTCCCTTTTTATCTTTGATTTCAACATCAAATTCTTGAAGTAGTAACACCCATCGGATAAGTCTTGGCTTAGAATCCTTTTTTGCAAAAAGATGTCTCAATGCGGCATGGTCCGACCACACCGTAATTTTGGATCCTAAGAGGTAAGACCTAAATTTCTCAAATGAGAAGGCTATTGCTAAGACTTCCTTCTTCGTAGTGGTGTAATTCACTTGGTCTCCGGTGAGTGTATGACTTGCATAGTAGATGGTGTAGAAAACCTTTTCCTTTCGCTGTCCCAAGACTGCTCCAACTGCATAATCACTTGCATCACACATGATTTCAAATGGTAAGTTCCAATCAGGTGATGCAATGATTGGTGCACTAACTAATTTTTACTTCAATGAGCTAAAAGTCTGCAAACACTCAACATTAAAATCAAATGCAGCATCTTTAAGCAATAAATTAGAGAGTGGTTTGGCAATTTTAGAGAAATCCTTAATAAACTGACGATAGAACCCGGCATGACCAAGGAAACTCCTAATGCCCTTTATACTAGTTGGTGGAGGTAATTTTTCTATCACATCAACTTTTGCTTTGTCAACCTCAATGCCTTTTTCAGAAATTTTATGCCCTAACACAATGCCTTCTCTAACCATGAAATGACATTTTTCCCAATTAAGCACTAAATTTGTTTCTTGACACCTTTTTAAAACCAATGCTAGATTATGCAAACAAGATTCAAAATCATGACCATAAATAGTGAAATCGTCCATGAAAAATTCCATAAATTTTTCAATAAAGTCATGAAATATGGCCATCATGCATCGTTGAAATGTAGCAGGTGCATTACAAAGACCAAAAGGCATTCTCCTATATGCAAATGTTCCATATGGACATGTGAATGTGGTCTTTTCTTGGTCTTTCGGGGCTATAGGTATTTGTATATACCCCAAATAGCCATCTAAGAAACAATAAAATTTATTTCTTGCTAATCTCTCTAACATTTGGTCAATAAAAGGCAATGGAAAGTGGTCTTTTCTAGTGGCATTGTTTAACCTTCTATAGTCAATACAAACCCTCCATCCCGTTACCGTGAGTGTAAGAATTAGTTTATTATTCTCATTTATTACTACTGTCATTCCCCCCTTTTTAGGTACACATTGAACGGAACTTACACAATTACTATCGGAGATAGGGTAGATAATACCTGCATCAAGTAGTTTCAATACCTCCTTTTTCACTACCTCTTGCATAGTTGGGTTGAGCCTTCTTTGAGGTTGCACCACCGGTTTAAAGTTGTCTTCCATTGGTATTCGGTGCGTACAATAGCTTGGGCTAATTCCTTTTAAGTCGGATGTTGCCCAACCTATTGCTCCTTTATGCTCTTTGAGTACTCCAATGAGCATTTCTTCTTCCAAATCTGTCAACAAAGACGAAATGATTACCGGGTTAGCATTATCACTCAAAAATACATATTTCAAATGAGATGGAAGTGTTTTAAGTTCAGAATCTCCCTTAGAAGGGGATGGTTCATCCTCCATTTCACTATCTTCACTATGCTCTTTTTCCAGAATTTGTATCAACTTTTTCTCCTTTGTATCCAACTCTTCCTTTTCCTTTGGATGCATTAAGCAAATTTAAAGCTCATCTTTGAGAATAATTTCCTCTTGCTTTGTGTTGGCACATTCTTGAACCTCATCAATAAAATAAATGGATTCTTCAAAATCATATGAGGGGTGTTTTAAAATTTTGTTTACAATAAAAACCATTTTCTCCTCATTAAATCTTAAAGTAACTGTTTGTCCATGAACATCTATTAAAGCTCTTGCGGTGTTCAAGAATGGCCTCCCCACAATTAACGGCACCTTTCTATCTTCTTCCATGTCCATAACTACAAAATCCACCGGAAATATGAAATTTCCTACTTTTACCAATAGGTCCTCGATGATTCCTTTTGGCCTCTTTACCGATCTATCCACCAATTGAAGCGTCATTTGGGTTTCCTTTAAATCGCCTAGATTCAATTACCTGCAAATCGAATAAGGCATCAAATTAATACTTGCACCCAAATCACATAAAGCATTTCCAACAAAATTACTTCCTAACTCATAAGGTAATGTAAAACTACTTGGATCTTCTAATTTTTCAGAAATTTTATTGGTTAATATAGCACTACAATTACCGGACAATTGAACCGCTCCTATGCCTTCTAGCTTTTTGTTGTTAGAGCACAATTCTTTCATGAATTTAGCATATTTAGGCATGTGTAATAAAGCTTCAGCAAATGGTAAGTTTATATGTAGCTTTTTAAACATGTCTAAGAATCTACTTAATTGTTCATTTTGTTTCTCTTTCCTAGCTAGAATCGAAAATGGCAATTGAGATTCATCAAGAACAGTGGATACAAGCTTTTCTTTACCTTTACCCTTCTCAATCATAGGAGGTGCTCTTTCATTATTTTCAGAGTTAGGAACACTTACCTCCGTTGTCGGTTCCACCTTTTTAGAAGAATCCTTACCAATTTCAACCTTCTCTAACTCTTTCCTACTCCTTAAAGTGATTGCTTTGGCTTCTTCCTTTGGGTTTCGGTCTACATTAGATGGGAATGTCCCTTGAGCTCGGTTGGATAAAGAACTAGCAAGTTGCCCCATTTGGTTTTCTAGGTTCATAATGGATGCCTCTTGGTTTCTCATCCAAATATCTTGTGACTTCCATCTAGCCTCTTGACTAGCTAAAATGGAGTTTTGGGAAGCCATGAAATTTGCAATCATTTCCTCAATATTAGATTTCTTTTCTTGACGAGGGGGAGGTTGAGGTTTTTGAAAACTGGGTGGTTGGTGGTATGCTTGTGAAGGATATTGATTTGGGTAATGAGGTGGAGCTTGGTTTTGGTATGGATGTTGATTATTGGAAGCTAGGTTGTGGTTGAATTGGGGTCTAAGATTGGGGTTAGAAGAAGAACCTTGATTACCTTCCCTCCATGAAAAATTTGGATGGCTTCTCCATCCCGCATTGTAAGTATTGCTATATGGATTCAAGGCATTGACTTCTTCCACCATATTCTCAGCATTCTTCATTCCCATAGGTCCCGAAATTCCTACATAAGAATCAGCTTCATTAGATAGCATAGAGACCTTCTTAGCTTTAAGCTCATTTATTTCTTTTGAATATTTCTTTTCCATTAATTCTAATTGAGCTTTCAACATAGCTACTTCATCAATATTATGAACTCCCTGTTTCTTTTGAGTTGCTCTAGAGCTTGCCCATTGAGCATCATTGGTGGCCATCTCATCAAGGAGTAAAAATGCATCTTCGGGAATTTGATTCATGAAACTTCCATTCGAAGCTACGTCTAACAAGGATCTTGCTGATGGATGTGCACCTGCATAGAAAATATACATTAGTTGAAAAATAGGAACTTCATGATGAGGACAACTTTTCAAGAGTCTCCTAAATCTTTCCCAAGCTTCATGAAATGGCTCCTCATAAAACTGCTAGAAATCACTTATTTGTTTCCTAATGAGGGCAGTCTTAGTAGGTGGGAAGAATTTGCACAGAAATTTCTCTTGCATTTGTTGCCAAGAGTGAATGGATTGATTTGGTAGCATTTGAAGCCAATCCCTAGCTTTTCCTATAAGGGTGAATGGGAAGAGTTTCAACCCAATTGCATCAGTCGATACATTAGGAATTTGCACAGTGTCACTCACTTCTAAGAACATATCTAAGTGTTGTGCGGGATCTTCTATGTCCGAACCCGAAAATTGGTTTCTTTGTACCATTGTGATGGTAGCGGGTTTAATCTCAAAGGGTTGATGGTGAGGAATCCTAATAGTTCTATGTTCTTCGTTCCACCTAGGGATAGCATAATCCCTAATGGTTCTAGGCCTATACCCATTCCCGGGAGCTTGGTGGGGTATATTTTGCTCTTCGATCCTAGGTGGTGGATCATTCATAGGTTGTTCGATTTCTGGATCGTTCAGGTTGCCTCTCAATTTTCTAATCCTATGGAATGTTCTCTCAATTTCAGGGTCTAATGGTAAGATGGGGTTGCCTCTCACCATGAACCACTTATCACTTAAAAAGAAAATCAGAAATTAGATGGAGAAGAGAAGAAAACACACAAAAATCACTTTAAAATTAAAATAAGAAAACAAACGCCAATGTGTTTCCCCGGCAACGGCGCCAAAAACTTGACCGGATTCTGGCAAGTGTACTAGATCGGCTAGTAATATAGGGAAATAAGATTATGACCCAAAATATCGAACCCAAGGGAAACTTGTGCTTGCATGTGCTATTTCAATTTCAAAACCAATTTTGTGTGTAAAGAGAAAAGAGAAATCCCAAAGTTGTGATGATTTGAAAACCAAGTTAAAACAATTGAAAAGACTAAAGTAAATAAGAAATCTATTTGAAAACAAGTAAATTGAATGAGATAAAAATCAATGATAAAAACTACTTTCACTAAAGGACTATCCACCTTAACAAGTATTGTTATGACTTAATTAAACAAAAACATACAAGTGATCATGGAAAATTCAGTTTATTAAACCCAAATAACTTTGTTCAAGATTATTATTCCAAGTATTAAACTCCCTTATTCAGAACAATTCAACACTTAGCATAAAGAACTGAATTTAGTCTCCTAGATGTCTATTAAAACCTTTTTTCAAGAGAATTAACTTTCACCTATTCTTGGTTACCCTTTTCTTAATCTTAACTTACTCAAATTAACACACAATTATAGCTTATTCAGATTATAACCATGTATTAATCCAACTAAATCAACCTAAGAGCATGCAAATCTTTAATCAACTTAAACCAATTATTTAACCACTTCTTAATCAAGTTAATAATCAATTTAATATTGAGAAAAGACAAGACTATTTTAAGAACCAAGAAATAATCAACTTGTATTAAATTTTAAGAATAAACTCAAGTCATGTCAATACAAGTCAAGGATTCAAGTATCCTTTAGCAAAAGTAAAGAAGACTACTCACTAGACATTCTTAAAAACTAAAAACAATGTTTTGGAAAAAAACTGTAAAAACAAAGAACGTAAAAACTAAAACAAAGAAAGCTTAATTCTAAAAACTAATTCAAAAGCTTGAAAAATAAAGATTGATGACTGAAAACTATTGAAGATCTCCCTTCTTATGTGTTTTGGACGGCTTTTTATAGGCAAGAGTAGACATGGATTCCTTCTTAAACTCTGAAAATCGAATAGGAAGTATTTTCTGCTCAAAATAGGAAGTTCATAAATCCTTCGCACAATTGGAGAATCAGATCACGTGGCCACGCCTCTTTGCCTTCTTCTTCACACGTGGGCACAACTCACTTTCTCTTCTTTTACACGTGGCCACGTGTGGTCCTTCACTGGGAATCCACGTGGTCACGTGGTCTTCATACTTTCCTTTGTTTTCACTTCCACATGGCCACGGCTTCAAGCAAGCTTTGTTCTTCAATTTTCTTCACATGGCCACGTTCCTCATCTTTTGTTCTTCACGTGGCCAAGTGTGAACTTCTTCAAGAATGTCACGTGGTCACGTCTCAGGGCTCTGGACTGGACGTCAACTTTTCTTGCATCAATTCTTCATTTTTGCACTTTTGACCCTAAACTTTGCCCTTTTTACACTTTAAGCCCTTTTATGCCAAATTAACCCTGAAAATCAACCAAAACACAGAATTAACCTTAAAATCATAAATATCACAAATTAACTCTAAATTAACCTAAATAAAACCAAAAAAACTAAATAATTTAACTAAAAACATATTAAAATCTATATATGTTACACACTTATCAGATGTCGTTGTGGTCAGACTCTATTAATGGGCTTGGCAAAATTAATTAAAATTGGACTTTGTTTTATCCATAAATGTTATTTATATTTATTTGCTTGTTTTATGTGATGAATTGATATGCATGGTGCATCCATGAGACCTGGGTTTTTGTAATTAAATATGGCCTACATGCCATTATGTATTATTGTAAAAGTTTCATTTATTTCTTAGTATAGTATTTATTTAAAAACTTTTTAAATCAAGATGAAGCCCACCGGAGTGGAGAAGCCCAACTCGAAGATTCTTATTTAATAATATAGAATCTTAATTATAGGTTTTTAGGCCCATGTTTGTCATGCTTTACTTTATGCAATGATATATATGTGCATGCTATGAATGGATGACAAAGCGTATGCCATGTAAGCCATAATAAAATGAATCCCTAAAATAATAATTCATAAAGTTGCCTTCTTAATTCGAAACATGTCAAGGCATCGATCATCGATCACGTAGACTAGGAGTCCTAGATGCACCCAATTATCTTTGTGAGCCATGGGTTGTGAATGTAGGTTGGACTTAACATTGAAAGGAATGCCCAGACCTAGGTAACTAATAAATGGGTTTGTGCTATAACATCTTAAGCTGTTAGCCGATTTGATCCAAGAGTCATGTACGAGACATGATTGGAGTTTTCCTACCTAAGTAACTTAACTTGTTAGGTGTACATGCTTATCTTGACTAATAAGTTATTTTGAAAAGTGGATCTTGGCCCATATTACATCAGTAACACAAATTATTTAAAGGGATATTAATTTAGTTTGTGGGATTATAATAAGACCTCATTTAATCTTGCTAAGTTTTTATTATTGTAGATTGAAAATGGCTTCTTCAAACAATAACTTTTCATTGCGATCGATCCCAGAAAAGCACAAACTGAATGGCACCAATTTCATAGACTAGTCTCGAAACTTGAGAATAGTTCTTAAGCAAGAGAAAAAGTCATATCTTTTGGATGCACCCTTGCCCGAGGAACCTACTAGGAATGCCTCTGTGGTTCAAAAGGAAACTTTTGAGACCAAAAAGAGTGACTCCAATGATGTGACTTGTCTGATGCTAGCCACATTGGTGCCCGATTTGCAAAAGAAATTCATGGACCAAGAGGCCTATGCGATCATTGTACACCTTAGGGAGATGTTCCAAGAAGAAGCTCATCACGAGAGTTTTATGACAACAAAGGCCTTAGTTTCCTATAAGATGGTTGCGGGTACTCTTATTAGTACCTATGTACTCAAGATGAAAGGATATCTTGATACTCTTGAGAAGCTTTAGGTACAAGTGCTAAAAGAATTGGCCACTAACTTGATCTTGGGTTCATTGACTGATGATTATGATCCATTTTTCATGAATTATAACATGCATGCAATGAACAAGATAGTCTTCGAGCTTCATGGGATGCTTAAGAATGCTGAAGAGAACATTCGAAACACTAATCCCGTACTTATAGTTCAAGGGGGTATTAAGAAGGGACCCGCTAAGGGAAAGGGGAAGGGAAAGGCAAAACCCAATAATGAATTAGAATAAGCTAAGTCTAGTGGGAGTGCACCTTAGGCCCAACCCAAGCCCAAGGCGTAAAAACTCAAGGAGAGTGAGAGTACATGCTTCCATTGCAACAAGTTAGGGCATTAGAAGAAAAATTGCACTCTTTTCAAGGAAGAACAAAAGAAGAATGGAGCCAAGGCATCAAGTTCTGGTATTTTTGTTGTTGAAATTAACCTTTCTATTTCTACCACTTGGGTATTGAATACCGGTTGTGGTTCTCACATTTGTTCAAATGTGATGGGGATAAGAAATAGGCGGTTACTTGGGTAGAATGAATTAGACCTCCATGTGGGGAATGGAGCACGAGTTACGGCTATAGAGATAGGCGACTATCAACTCACTTTACCTTCCAAACTTTGTTTAGATTTGAAAAATTGTTATTATGTGCCTACTATGAGTAGAAAAATTATTTCATCTTCTGTATGGATATGGATGGATTTGATTTTGTTATTAATAATGGCAATATTCATATTCATTGCCAAGGCTTTTCATATGGTAATGCCATGTTACAAAATGGCCTTTATATCCTTGATCTACAAAACAAAGAGTCCATATACAACATTAATACAAAGAGGGTTAAATCAAATGAATTGAACCCTATTTACTTCTAGCATTGTCGTTTAGGGCATACAAAAAAAATGCATTTCGAGACTCCACAAATCTGGAGTGCTTGGGTCATTCGATTTAGAATCTTATAACACATGCAAGCCATGTTTGCATGGAAAAATGACAAAAAGTCCTTTTACAAGAAAGGTGAGAGGACTAGTGACTTATTGGGATTAATACACACCAATAAATGTGGACCATTAAGTACACAAGCTAGAGGTGGTTTTAGCTACTTTGTGACATTTATAGATGACTTCAGTAGATATGGATACATCTATCTAATGAAGCACAAATCTGAATCTTTTGAGAAATTCAAAGAGTTTAAGAAAGAAGTAGAAAACCAACTTGGCAAAAGTATAAAAGCCATTCGACCAGATTGAGGTGGCGAATACTTAAGCCAAGAGTTTGACAGTTATCTGAAGGAGTGTTGAATTATTTCACAGCTCACTCCTCCTGGAGCACCACAATGTAATGGTGTGTTCAAAAGGAGAAATCAAACTCTATTGGACATGGTTTGATCAATGATGAGTCAAGCAAATCTTCCTATCTCTTTTTTGGGGCTATGCATTAGAAACTGCTGCATTTCTTCTGAACTGTACTCCAACTAAAGTAGTTGAGAAGACACCATATGAGGTATGGACTGGGAAAGAGCCTAATATGTCTTTTCTCAGGATTTGGGGCTGTGAGGCACATGTTAAAAAATTAGCATCTGACAAACTAGAGTCCAAATCTACTTTTTGGTTATTTGAGGGTTATCCCAAAGAAACAAAGGGATATTACTTTTACTCACAAGCCGAGAATAAAGTGTTTGTTGCTCACAAGGCTATTTTCTTGGAAAAGGAGTTCCTTCTCAAGAAAGACAGTGGGAGTAAAGAAGAACTTGGAGAAATTCAAGTGCCACAAACTCCTGTAGAGGATGAGTTAGAAATGGGATCAAGTTCACATCTCGAATTTTTGGTAGGGTACATCAGAAGATTGAGATATATGGATTTCTAATCACCGACAGTTACACTATTAAGTTAGTGGATCTTAAGGATCCAACTACCTACCGAGAAATTATTGAGAGCCCTAACTCAAAAAATTGGCTTGGAACCATGAAATTCGAGATGCAATCAATGTACAATAACTAGGTTTGGACCTTGGTTGATCCACCAGAAGGTGCTAAGGTAATTGAATGTAAGTGGCTATTTAAACTCAAAGCTGATAAGACTTACAAAGGTAAACTAGTAGCAAAAGGTTTTCAGCAAACTCATGGTGTAGACTATGATGAGACCTTTTCGCCTGTAGTCATGCTCAAGTCCATTAGGATCTTGCTTGCCATAGCTACATATCATAACTATGAGATATGGCAAATGGACTTCAAAACTGCTTTCCTCAATGGAAATCTACTCGAGGATGTGTATATGATACAGTTTGGGGATTTTGTCAATCCCAAGCATCCTAAGAAGGTTTGCAAGCTTTAAAAATCTATTTATGTATTAAATCAAGCATCCCAATGTTGGAATCTCCATTTTGATGAAGCAGTTAAAGAATTTGACTTCATCAAGAACAAAGATGAGCCTTGTGTGTACAAAAAGGTTAGTGGGAGTATAATAGTATTTCTGGTCCTATATGTGGATGGCATCCTTCTCATTGGGAAGAACATTCCAACATTGCAAAAGGTTAAAGTGTTTCTCAATGAAAGACTTAGGTGAAGCCAAGACAATACTTGGTATTCAGATCTATAGAGATAGATCGAATTGGCTTTTGGGACTAAGTCAAGAAAAGTAAATAGACAAAGTACTAAAGCGTTTTAGTATGGGAGACTCAAAGAAAGGGTAAATACCTTTGGCTTTGGGAGTTCCTTTGACTAAAAGTGTCCTAAAACTAAAGATAAGAGGAAGAACATGAGTAAAATCCTATATGCATATGCTATTGGATCTATCATGTACGCTATATTATATACTAGGTTGGATGTTGCTCATACACTGAGTATAACCAGTAGGTTTCAGCAAGACTTTGGTGATAAGCACTGGTCTGCTATAAAGGAGATTCTAAAGTACGTTCGAAAGACTAAGGATCACTTCTTTGTGTATGGTGGTCAAGAAGAGCTCGTCATACAAGGTTATATCGATTTTGCTTTTTAGACCAGCACTCAAGATTCAATATCATAATTTGGGTTTATTTTTGTTTTGAATGGTGGTTTTGTCTGTTGGAGAAGCTCGAAGCAAGAGACCGTTGCCCACTCAACTACAGAATCTGAGTATATTGTAGTGAGCGAGGCTACAAAAGAGGCTGTTTGGATTAGAAATTTCATTTTTAGATTAGGAGTGGTTTCAAGCATCCTAGATCAATTAGAAATTTTCTATGACAACAGCAGGGCCATTGCACAGGCCAAGGAGTCCAGATCACACCAGAAATCCAAACACATACTCAGGAGGTACCACCTGATCAGAGAGATTATTGATCATGGGGATGTCAAGATTAGCAAGATAGCAAGTGAAGACAATGTAGCAGATCCTTTGACAAAATAGTTGTATCCAAATTTCTACGAAGCTCATTTGAGAGCATTTGGTCTTAGGGCTATGCCCAATTGGGACTAGTGCTAGTGGGAGATTGTTAGTATAAGCCCTAGCCCCAATACATTTTTATAAAACATTTAAGTTAATAAATGAGGCATTTGCTTTATCTATTGTATTCCTATGCATATCAAATGATAGAAGTATCCCAGAATATTGTTTCAGTTTAAGTTATCATGTGTGAGGCACATAATTGTAAGACCTTGAAACGATTGAGACTTCCTTTTAAATATCCCTAGTCAATCATTGTTATGGGAATAACAAATGAATTAAGACTAGTATGCTTTCTTTGATAAATTGAGTTCTGTCTTACGGATCATAAGGACTAAAGTGTCAATCAGAGATCATAGATACATGTTTAAACATGGTATCTGGATTCGATCCATTTATGAGAACACTATATGGTACAAGTCATAAGTGTTTCTCATGTGCAAGTTTTGCATCAGAGTTCTTAGGCCTAAAATATCTATGAAACTCTTTATGAATTACTGTGTACTTTGACATACACCTAATGTGCTCGTAATAGAGTGACAAGTATAGGTATTGTTTGGTATGCACTGATTCATGTTAGAGAGCATGAGAGAAGTAAAGGGATTACCCCTCTCGATAAGAGAGAAAATATCATTGGCCACTTGATTAGTGAACTAAGAAGTGTATGGCCATACTGAGATGAAATAATGAGTAATCATTATTTATCTAAGAGTTCAATGTCACTGGAATATCAAGAAAGGAATTAGTATAATTAAGGATGACTAGTTCCATGCCTTATATTAATTCTGATATTTATGGGTAAGGGACTGTGCAAAATTGCATTTGGTCACTAAATGCCATTTGCATTTTCATTTAATTTGGAATGCTATAATATCTTGCTAAAGAATATATATAGCCTTTGGATTAATTTATTAATTCATTACCAATATTAAATGGACCTATAGGATCAGACATAAAGCATTAGGCTTAAAATATTTAAATAAAATATTAGGCATTAATTTGGACTTTTATTTAATGTCAAATTAATATATGTAATGGGTATTAAAATTGCTAAATGGACCTTGGTCCATGAGAGAGAGAAATTCGGCTCACAAGGTTTAATTTTAATTAATTAATTATCTTGGATTAATTAAGTTAATTGAGTATTAAATCCTAATAGCATTTGAACCAAAATAAAACACTTAAATAGGAGAGAGAGTGGCCAAAATTCATAGATAAAATCAAAGTGAATTTCAGCACATGTTATATCCTAAACAAGTGATGCATTTTGATTAAATGTCTTATGCCATTTTAAATTAATTTGAATTTAAAACCTAAAAGAAATTTGAATTAATTTGAATCGCTTAATTAGGAAGTGATGGAGGCTGAAAATACTACCTAATTCAAGGGGATTTCGGCATCCATAATATTTCCTAAACCTAGTGATATAAATTAATGAAATGATTTTTCCAAGTTATGTTTTTTCTCTCTCTAAGCCGCCACTCTCAAGGGAAAAGGACTCTTCCTTCTTCTCTTGGATTTTGGGCAGCCATTGGTGAACCTTAGAAAGAACAAGATCAAGTCTTGTGTCTTTAGTTTAATACCCAATGCCAAATTCTAAAAGATTAGAGCTAGCACTCTTGTTTTAAGCCATCCTTGCTAGTGTATGTGTGAGCATAGAGAGGAGTGGCGTAAAGGAAACTATTTTGGCATTGATGATCAAGATCTAAGGCATATAAGTCCATTTTATTTGTTGGTCATCATCAAAATCAAGTTTTGAAGTGCATCTAAGATTGTAATTTTTAAAAACCCTAAAATTGTATGTTTTTGATTCTTTGTTGTATATTGTGTGGCATGCATGATCTAAATTTTTATTTTTCCGCTACATGATTATAATGTGTATGCCATGTGATATTCCATCAAGTAATTCCTTTTAGGTATCACTTTGTTTTAACTGATCTAAATATTGGTTTTTTTTATGGATTACCATTTCAAGTATTGCTCCCATTGGACTTCTTATGTTAGGACATGGATCAAATAATAAATATTCCTCTTTAGGTGGTCTACGAGCTATTGTTCAATAGATTAGTTATGAAATACCATTAACTCTTTGTGTGTTATCCATATCTCTATGTGCGATTCGTTGAAACATAAACTTTTTGCTATTCCTTTCTTTTTAGGAAGAAGGCAAAATGAATTTACTAGATATCCTCATTTTTTATTCATCATTTTGGTTGATAAATGAAATTGGATAGTTATATGAGTGAAAAAAATACATTCAAAATTTGCAGTAAAACAATTGACTCATTTCCTATGTACAAGAGTAAAATAGAAATAAATAAAACTAAAGAAGATTGTTTGCCCCAAGATTGGTTGATTAGTCATCCTGGCTTCAAGCGGGCTTAAAAGATCAACTTTATTGAGTTTTCATTATCATTTATAGGTATTTTCAATAGGTATTACTTTAATGCTAATAGGTGATTGACTAAAAATGAGTGGATGGTTAGGAACACTAAGATACGCAAAGGATTTGAAATAGAGATTTTTAAAATTATCGAAAAAGATATTTCAACAAAAACTAAATTAATTGGGGCTTTAAGTTGGTAGAAATGATCAGGCAGTACTCCCCATGATTCCGATCCAGAGTATGCTCCTACCCACCGATTAAAGAAATGACTATCCAAAACGAAATAATCCTTTCCTTTTTTTAATCCCCTTTTTTGTTTTTTCAGAAAGAAGAATAGGAATGAAAAAACAAAAAGAATCGAATTATAATATAAAAATCAATTTTTTTATCCTTTTTTTCCTATATCAATATTCATAGAGATAGAATTTATGTCATAATTCGTAATATATAATTTTCATAATCGAAAATGATAGGTTGAAATATCTATTAGTATTTTGACAAGTAATTTTACAAAGAGTATTTTATTGAACGATTTAAGTTATTACTGAAGAAATAAAAATTTGAATTATTAAAGGATGAGATCAATTCCAAAGTACTTTTTTATTTTTAGTATTATAACAGATAGAATTTCATTGCTCGAATTTGGGAACATCGATAGGTTTGATTTTATTTTGATCTGATCTATTCTACAAATATATCAAAATAAATAATACAACCTGTTCCTTAAATTTATTTATGGCCTCCGAGGAGCCGTATGAGGTGAGAATCTTATGTACGATTCTGTAATAACAATGGAAATAGTGATGTTATCATCGATTATGATTATCTAACAGTTCAAGTACAATTGATATAGTTGAGGTACAATCAAAATCTGGTTTTGGGGGTGGAATTTGTGGCGTCAACCTATAGGATTTTATCATTTTTTATTTCTTTTCTAGCAGAATGTGAGAGATTACCTTTTGATTTACCAGAAGTAGAAGAAGAATTAGTAGTAGGTTATCAAACTGAATATTCGGGGATCAAATTTTGTTTATTTTATATTGCTTTCTATCTAAACTTATTAGTTGCTTCATTATTTGTAACAGTTCTTTACTTGGGCAGTAGGAATATCTCTATCCCGTATATATTCGTTCCTGAATTTTTTGAAATAAATAACATACGTGGAGTCTTTGGAACAATAATTAGTATCTTTATTACCTTGGTTAAAACTTGTTTGTTCTTGTTCATTCCTAGCATAACAAGATGGACTTTACCTAGACTAAGAATGGACCAACTTTTAAATCTTGGATGGAAATTTCTTTTGGTAATCTATTATTAACAACCTCTTTCCAACTCCTTTCACTATAAAAGAATAATAAAAGAAAAAGAATAATAAAAGAATATTTTTTTATTTTCATGAGTTGTCTTCAAATAAAACAAGAGAAAAAAACAAAAATAAAATTATTTAAAAAAATTTACTATATGTTTCCCACGGTTACTGGGTTCATGAATTATGGGCAACAAACCATACGGGCGGCAAGGTACATTGGTCAAGGTTTCATGATTACCTTATCCTATGCAAATCGTTTACATATAACTATTCATTATCCTTATGAAAAATTAATCACATCGGAGCATTTTTGAGGTTGAATCCATTTTGAATTTGATAAATGCATTGCTTGTGAAGTATGTGTTTGTGTATGTCCTATAGATCTACCTGTTGTAGATTGGAAATTGGAAACTGACATTCGAAAGAAATGGTTACTATATTACAGTACTAATTTTGGAATCTGTATATTTTGTGACAACTGTGTTGAGTATTGTCCAACAAATTGTTTATCAATGACTGAAGAATAAGAGCTCTCTACTTATGATCGTTACGAATTGAATTATAATAAAATTGCATTGGGTCATTTACCAATGTCAGTAGTTGACGATTATACAAATCGAACAATTTTGAATTCAACTAAAAAAATGGATAAACCACTATGATTGATTAAAAAGTACAATTATCAAACTCAAATTAAAATTATGTTTTGATCAAAAGGTATGGAATGGGGTTTCTTTCCTTTTTCTTGGTCAATAACTAAAAAAATTCTAAATTCCAACTATTGATTTAATTGATGAAAATTGCATCGTAACTTAACGTAATGTGGATTGACAATCTATATCTATTAATATATCTAGTATTTAGAATTCTATCCATAATTATTTCAAAAATGAAAATGAAATTTAGAATGCCCTTTTCAAGAAAGAATGAAATGAAATTTGTGCAATAGTGTTACGTATAGTAATTAAATTATTTATAATTATTTTCAACACCCCATAGTCAACTAAGAGCCTATATCTATATATATAACTATAAAATATATAATTATTATAGGTATAAAATAAAATATATAATTATAATATAAAATATAAAAAAAGTTTTTCCTGGTCAGGTCAATACGGTTATGAAGAAATAATTCAATTTGTTTATCTCTTATTTTACGTGCAATGGATTTTCCTGGAGTAATACATGATTTTCTTTTATTTTTTCTGGGATTAGGTCTTATATTATGAGGTTTAGGAGTAGTATTATTTACCAACCCAATTTATTCTTCCTTTTCATTGGGATTCGTTCTTATTTGTATATCTTTATTTTATATTTTAGCAAACTCTGATTTTATAGCTGCTGCACAGCTCCTTATTTATGTAGGGGCTATAAATGTTTTATTTCTATTTATCGTAATGTTCATGAATAGTTTATAATATTACAAAGATTTGAATCTTTGGACTATTGGAAATGGGGTTACTTCTTTAGTTTGTACAAGCATTTTTGTTTCACTAATTACTATTATTCCATATACGTCATGGTACGGGATTATTTGGACTACAAGAACAAATTAGATTATAGAACAAGATTTAATAAGTAATGGTCAACAAATTGGAATTCATTTATCAATAAATTTTTTTCTTCCAATTGAATTCATTTCAATAATTCCTTTAGTTGCTTTGATAGGTGCGATTACTGTGGCTCGGTAGTAATAAATCTTTAGAATTAGTAATCAAAAACCAAATTAAAATTGTTTTCTATGTTATGAAAACTATTTTCCTTAAATTCTATTTAAAGATTATTTATGATTTAGGTATAAATTCTTTTATTTGATTTATTATACATATATTTCGTTGTTCTGTACTTGTGATATTCTTATTCTAGTCAATGCCATCCGTTGATGTTGAATTGTTGGTCATATTGAAATAAATTAAAATTGATAAGGAGTTCATAAATGATGCTCGAATATGTACTTACATTGAGTGCCTATTTATTTTCTATCGGTATCTATGGATTGATCACGAGTCGAAATATGGTTAGAGCCCTTATGTGTCTTGAACTTATACTGAATGTCGTTAATATAAATTTCGTAACATTTTCTGATTTTTTTGATAGTCGCCAATTAAAAAGAAATATTTTTTCAATTTTTGTTATAGCTATCGCAGCCGCTGAAGCAGCTATTGGGTCGGCTATTGTTTCGTCAATTTATCATAATAGAAAATCAACTCGTATCAATCAATCGAATTTGTTGAATAAGTAGTATTAATCATATAGAGTATAATTTTCGTATTCATTAATTCGAGTTTCCATGTATGATACGTAAGTTATCTAATCATGTTTGTGAAAATGTAAGAAATTAAAGTATCTTAGCTCCATCTCATGAGTTGATTCAGAATTAAATAGAAAACTTCTGGTAAAGCATTGATTCGTCTGGTGTATAAATATATGATGATTCATTTAGAAATTTACTAGATTGAAATTTTATAACGTTAAAAAAATTAGAAATTCAATGTCACATTCAGTAAAAATTTATGGTACATGTATAGGGTGTACTCAATGTGTCCAATCCTGCCCCACAAATGTATTAGAAATGATACCTTAGGATAGATGTAAATCCAAACAAATTGCTTTCGCTCCAAGAACAGAAGATTGTGTAGGTTGTAAGAGATGTGAATCCGCCTGTCCAATAGATTTCTTGAGTGTTCGAGTTCATTTATGGCATGAAACAACTCGAAGCATGGGTCTAGCTTATTGATATTTTCCAAAAAAACCCACTTGAATACATTTGATTTTTTGTTTATCGACAAAAACATGTACTCGAAAAAAATAATAATATATATATATATTATGTTTTCTAGCATAGGTTTTTCTGGTCCAAGTGTATCTTATCTTGTCTTTACCACGAATTCTTTTCCTTGGTTAACAGTATTTGTAGTTTTACCGATATCCACAGGTTTATTAATTTTCCTTTTCCCCCATAGAGGAAATAAGGTAATCAGGTGGTATACTTTATGTATATGTATATTCAAACTTCTTTTAATGACTTATGCATTCTATTATTATTTCCAATTGGAGGACCCATTAATCCAATTAATAGAAGATTATAAATGGATTCAAATTTTTTATTTTTATTGAAGACTATGAATCGATGGATTTTCTTTAGGACATATTTTACTGACATGATTTATCACCAGTTTAGCTATTTTAGGGGCTTGGCCGATTCCTCAGGATTCCCGATTATTCCATTTTTTGATGTTAGCAATGTATAGTGGTCAAATAGGATTATTTTCATCTGAAGATCTTTTACTTTTTTTATCATGTGGGAGTTAGAATTAATTCCCATCTATCTACTTCTATCCATGTGGAGGGAAAAAACGCCTGTATTCAGCTACAAAGTTTATTTTGTATACTGCGAGAGGTTCTATTTTTTTATTAATAGGAGCTTTGGGTATCACCTTATCTTGTTCCAATGAACCAACATTAAATTGGAAAATGTTGTTTGTGTGATTCTTAGGTTTTTCTAGTTTTTATTTTACGGTTTTGGGGGTTGTAACGGGTCCTTTTTTCTAGGTTGTTTGTTGTAGCAGTTTTTTTTTGGGCAGAGTCTATGATTCTGTGTTGTTTGTTCCTGGTTGTGTTAGTCATTGTCTTGTTCTCGATGGAACTGCTGGTTCCCTATTTTTGTATTTTTTTTGGGCGGAGTCTATGATTTTATGTTCTTTGTTCCTAGTTATGTTATCATTTTCTTGTTCTCGATAGAGCTGCTGGTTCCCTGTTTTTGAATTCTTTTTGCCTTAGACATGAGATGTTATTATTTGCTGGGGTGTTCCTCCTTCCACTTGGGTATATCTTTAAATTCTATTTGTGCTTTTTGTCAAAGCTACTTTAGGTCCACTTATAGGAAGTTTCGAGATGAAATGCTACAATTTCTTAGGTGATTTTTTTCCTAAAGTTGAGAAATTATAGTGCTTACAGAGTTTTTTTGGCTTTTGTGAGACTTAGTGGAAGGGTTGCTAAAAATTTCTTTGCTTATGAGTTTTAGTGGTCATCTTGCTTTATTTTCTACTCCCTTAGAGGTAGCATATATGCTACTACATGGAAATTGGTTGGTTAGCTTTTTTGGTGTTTTAATTTCTTAAAGTATATTATCAGTACTTTCAAGTGCTAGTATCTGTGAAAATATAATCAATGAGGTTGAATTTACCTCATATCATAGCAATGGAATGTGTCTAACTTATTTAGTTAATGAGAACATATTTGAAAAATATCTTAAGAGTGTGTTGATATCGTTGGTGGCTTAGTACTAGTTGTTTCTTGATAGTATTAAGCAAGCATTACAAAAGACACCTTAGTGGGGGCAAACCTCGAGAAAAGCTGTCCATGGTTCCACCTCTCACACTACCCACCAAAAACTAAAATCTTTCTCATCTTGATGCAACATCACCACCAATATCAACTCATCCTTCAACCTATAAAATCATTACTAGTGCTACTTCACATAACAACATTGACAAAATTAGTCAAAATCTCAAGGCTCCATTACTTTGTCCAAGATAGGTTTCTCATAGATATTTGACTTAACACCATTTCTAGGTGATAATAAAAGTAAAATTTTTATCATGGATCTAGGAGGAATTATATCCCCACCATTATAGGTTTCATAATTTATCGCATTCTCATCAGGCTCTCATTTTAGTCTTGGCAAATGTTATCCCCACTCAATGTTTTCCATAGAAGCTACAAAAAAATTATCAGCCACTAGAAAAAGAGCTACACCAATAACATCAAATTTAACATGTCAAGATTAGTAGTTAAATGATTAGCCATTGTTTGAAAATTATCTGCTCTTCTCTTGCTATCATTTGATAATTTGGTTGTTTGTAGAGTGTACTGGTGGTTTATTATTTTTATGGTTAGGTTCTGAATGATCTTTCGATTGCAATGTTGGGATTGTACTAGTGGTTTATTTTTTTTTTGGTTATTTAGGTCTTGTTTTTGGGCTGCTTGGGTACTGACCAGTTTTGCTCTGTTCCTGCTTGTTCATTTTACTATACTCCAACTTTTTTAGTTTTGTTTTAAAAATATTCAGCTTATAAAAAAATTAATAATGATAACACATTTATCAAGAGGGTATGTTAATCTATGCAATCTAATCTACAAAACTAATTTGATACAAGACAGTTTGCATAAACTATGCACACTATTTAAAATAATATAATGTAAATCCTAAGTTTCATTATCACTTCAATAGTATTAAACCAAATCATACCCTGTTGTTTTATTTTAATGTTGATTAGTGGTTTGTTTCCACCATCCCGTGAACTTATAGTTTGCTTGGTATCGATACATCTTAATTAGTTAAGGTAGACTTTCCTACAATCTGGAATCTTAGACCTGAAATTATATTTTAATTACTCACTATTGCAATTATTTTTCACCCTAAATTAATCATTTAGTCTTTTTAATTATTTGCTTTAGAAATTAAAATTCAGCACTGTGATTTATATGTTCTCTTAAAATAACAGCTTAAAATAAATGTGATTTATATCATAGTATGTAAGTATATATCCATGAAAAACCACAATAACAGCTTAAAATAAATGTGATTTAATATCCATGAAAAACCACAATAACTGTTTGAAGGTTTTGTATTCAGCTATGACCAAATATGTTTCCATTAACCTAATTGATCAGCCAGAATGAATGTGGAAATTCTAAAAGAGGGAGACCGTGTGATGAAAGTAAATAATCTCTATAAAATTTCTTATCTATAATATTTAATTAGAAGTCCAATTTTCTAGTGGCTTGCAGTGGCTCTTGTCCCATGGTCCCCTTTTGCCTTGTTTCAGTTTGTCAATTTTGTGTGATCTGGATGAGCTCCCAACTTTTATATCTCTTCTTCTGGCTTTGTGGTTCTATTTTAGGCAGTTGTTTTGTTTCCTATTGTTTTTCTATGTTATCTTGTTTTTGGTTCCGATTTTTTGCTATTTTAGGTAGCTTTTATATCTCTTCTTTTGGCTCTTCAATTTTATTGAGTTTTTCCATTTAAATTTCAAGAAAGAAACTCAATACATATTCTCAATTAATTGATTGGAAATTTTAGGAAGTAACTGAACAATATATTTAGTTTCCTTGCGGGACTGTGCTTATGTTAGCCATCTTTTAATAATACCCTCTTGTATTGTTGCTGTGTGTTTTATTTAAGTTTTTCAATAATCATTTTAAGTATTTCATTCTTGTTATGGTAATTACACTGTAGGAATGTTGCTGTTGTGGTAGAATTTTGTGTTCTATCTATAAGTTCTCTATATTATTTTTATTTTTCTACAAGTATTAAATCTACTTATATTATTGCTTTTATTGGGGGCCTACAATCTTGATCTGTAGAATGTATCTTTTTTTATGCAGGGATTCAATTTTTGTCTATAATGAAAAGGGTAGGTTTATTGATGTGAATTGCAGGGGGGTCTGTAGGGGTTGGATCCTGGTTTTTTTGGAAATTGGTTTTTACTTTCAATTTTTTACAAGTGCTTTGTTTTTTGCTCAATCAACTGCTGATGCTAGTTTTGATAATTTTGGATGTGCTCTAGCCTTGGATTTAATATTATTGTATATTGTCCTCTTTCCTCTTTTTTTTTCTTTTCAGAAGACTACTGCTTTCACCATTTTAACACCTCTCTATCCTTTTCTATCATTTTAAATATCTATTTTTCTAATGTACAGAACGATATATTCATTCGTAATAGGGCTTATCCAAAAGGTTCTATTGCAGAATGATACATTACCAATGAATGCATGACCCTATGCTTAAGATATCTCCATAGAATGGACACAAGGTTTAATATGCCTGAAAGGAATTATGATGGTGGTGTAAAGAAATATGATGGTGGTTTATCTTTATTTAAGCAATCGGGAAGAGTTTTAGGAGCTAAAAAGCATTATGATCTTAAAGCTAAAGAAAAGGAGCAGGCGCATATATATATATATATCTTAAAGAATTACGATGAAGTTTTACAATTTCTGGAGTATGTGACTATTCCTTTTGAATCTTATGCATATCACTTTTCATCAATTAATCACTTTCTTACTTTGGATTGAGGTTAGTGTTTGTGTGTTGGAATGTTGGTAATCACTTTTTGTTAATTGTCCATGGAAGTAACTGATAGGACTGGCTACAATTAATCAATTCATCAATTAATCATTTTCTGTTAAAAAATTTACAGTACAACTTTTCAAATATTAAGCTAACTGAAATAAGATTTATGATATATAAGAAATGGCATGGAATATCAAATTCTATTATATATAACTTGTCAACCAAATTTAGAATTGTAAGTGCAATTATTTGAATATGATATCTTCATTTTTACTATTTTAAATCTGTTTTGCATGTATTTTGTAGCCCCTCATATACTAACTTTTTGAAGTGTATATAATATCACTTATGGAATTAGTATATTTTTTGGGTGAGTTGTTAAATTACTTTTAGATTCAACTAGTTATTATTAATATATATATATATATATATTCACTAAATCATTTTGTTTTCTTATTATACTTTGTTGCAGTAACAAAATACAGTATATAATTGACAATGAAGGTTTGAAGACTTCATTCAAATGTTGATGGCCATTTTGTTAGGAAATTGTAGAGATGTAAATCATCTTATTTTTCTAGTTATTAATTTTTTTGGAAAGTGGTTGTATAAACAATATTTTTGTTCATATGATGGTTTATTTTGGATGTTAACTCTTACATTTGTATTCATTATAAATTATATATATATATATATGAAATGTTGGGATTATTGTTTATTTATGTATCTATTATTTATGAATTATATAATATAATTGAATTTATAGATTTAAAAAATTTATTTATTTTGGAATTAATAGGAATTATATACCTTTTAGTGACCAGATTACAATGGTCTTTAAAAGTTGGTCCCAAAAAAAATAGCGACTGGAAATACAAAGAGGAGGCACGACCATACATTGAAGAAGAAAAGGCATCACGTGGCTGTGCAAGGAAACATAAGTAGGCGTGGCCACGCATGAAAGAAAGGAGAAGGACACACCGCCACGCAGGGCATATCAGTAGTCTGGATTCAAAATCCCGATCTCCAGCTCAAATGATTTTGACTCCCAAAAATCACTTCAAAATACTTAGATTTAAATCATTCCTTGTTCATCTAAACACTAAAATTTAACTTCCACTTCATCTAAGGGGACACATATAAGAACATAGGAAAATCATCAAGTAACCATATATATTTAGGATTCCCATACCTCAATACCAGTTCCATTTCCTTCGAAAATCCATAGATCTAGCTATTTCTCCTAGTCTTGATCTACCTGCTTCTGCTCTCTCCTTATACACAAGAACAACAACATGATCATGCAATCCCTTATGACCAAAAATCATAAATGAAGAAAAGAAGAGATCTTCAAAGAAAAACATTACCTTTAATCTTCACTCACAAACCCTAGCTCCCTTCTCCAACTCGTAACCAGCAGAGAGAGAGAGAGAGAGAGAGCTATCTCCCTCTAAAATGCTGATCCCCCATTCTCCAATGCCCCTTGTTTTTCCTTCTTCAAGAAGCTATGAAGGGAGTTAGTGGAGTAAAATATCTCATTGTGAATTTCCAAACTTGCCCATACTCAACTTAACCCCATCAACTTATGTTTATTAATATTTAACACCAATACTTCTAATTTACTTCAACTATATCCCTCTTTAATCTTAATTTTAACCATACTCAATTTTAATTCATGCTAAAATTACCAAAATACCCCTAATAGGACTTAACCTTAATAATGAAAAATAATTCAATATTTGCCTTAATTAACCATAATTCTCATCACTTTACTATAGTCCGGTTAGGGCCATGATTGGGTCCTTACAGGTGGTACATGAAACTCAAAGTTGTAAGCTGTGTTCGGGGGGAAGTTATTATTTATCATTGGCCTCTATAGTAGAATCAGTCGGGGGCCCGAAAGGCAGTGGTTTACCCTATGGTGGATATCAGCGATTTGAGTCCGCTTATTTCCAACTAGTGAACTTAGCAGGCATAAAGCTATATGATAGCACCCAATTTTTTCGATTCAATCTATGATTTATAAAATTATCATTCATGGACGTTCATTAGATCCTTCCATTTAGCAGCACCTTAGGATGGCATAACCTTAAAGTTAAGGGTGAGGTTCAAACAAGTAAAGGCTTATGGTGGATAACTAGGCACCTAGAGATGAGGAATGGCATAGTAAGCGATGAAATGCTTCCGGGAGTTGAAAATAAGCGTAGATCCAGAGATTCTCAAATAGGTCAACCTTTCAAACTGCTGCTGAATCCATGGGCAGGTAAGAGACAGCCTAGCAAAATGAAACATCTTAGTTACAAGAGGAAAAAAAAGCAAAAGTGATTCCCGTAGTAGCGGCGAGTGAAATGGAAGCAGCCTAAATCATGAAAATGGGTTATGGGAGAGCAATACAAGCATCGTGCTGCTAGGCAAAGTGGTTGAGTGTTGTACCCTAGATGGTGAGAGTCCAGTAGCGAAAAGCATCAC